>CAUYLG010035270.1:0-171230 GCA_963573385.1 Cacajao melanocephalus
AGTTCTCGAAAGATAACTCTCAGGCTCCGTGAGCAGTGACTATCACTCTCTTCATATGTGTGTATGAGACCTATGCATATTTAGAAATAGGAACACTCTTACACAGTTGGTGGGAGTGTAAATTAGTTCAACCATTGTGGAAGACACTGTGGCGAACTCAAGGATCTAGAAATAGAAATTCCATTTGACCTAGCCATTCCATTACTGGGTATATACCCAAAGAACTATAAATCATTCTACTATAAAGACACATGCACACGTATGTTCATTGCAGCCCTGTGTACAATAGCAAAGACCTGGAACCAACCCAAATGCCCATCAATGATAGACTGGACAAAAAAAAATGTAGCACATATACACCATGGAATACTATGCAGCCTTAAAAAATGATGAGTTTGTGTCCTTTGTAGGGACTTGGATGAATCTGGAAACCATCATTCTCAGCAAACTGACACAAAAACAGAAAACCATACACCGCATGTTCTCACTCAAAGGCAGGTGTTGAACAATGAGAACATGTGGACTCAGGGAGAGGAGCATCACACACTGGGGGCAGTTGTTGGGGGCTAGGGGAGGGACAGCAGGGGGTGGGGAAAGATAAAATGGGGAGAAATGCCAGGTATAGTCAAAGGGGGAATAGAGGCAGCAAACCACCTGGTTATGTATGCACCTATGCAACAACCTTGCATGACCTGCACATGTACCCCAGAACCTAAATCAAGAAAAAAAAAATTGTTTTAAGAACTTTATAAAATTATCTCCTTAAATAAATTTTAGAATGGTTAAAATATTTTTTGAATGCCCTGGTATTTCTAATATGGATAAGCCTCTATTTTTTAAAAATTCTTAAAATAATTTTAATAATGTATCATAAAATAATTTCCTCTGTAGCAAAAGTTATATAACTCTGATCAAAACCATGTACAATTTTTGAATTCTTTTGCTATATTTCTTTTACTCAGGTTTAAATATAATAAAATGTGCTTAAATATAATAAAGTGTAGTAATATAAAGAATCCTCTGCTTTAAGTTTTTGGAGAAAATAAGTGTTAGCATATATTTTTTTTCTGCTACCTTTAATAAAAAAAAAGAAGACATGTGATCTTATTTGAGAAATAGTTATCTCCTAGCAACAGGAATAATGTTAGCTTGTTGTTCATAATGGTGAGAAAAAAAATGGCCTTGAAATTCAATGTCTACATGGAAGAACACAAATCTAAACATTTGTTTTATATTTAAAAAAGAATAATGCTTTCAATGCAAATAACTTCTTAATTTAAATAATCCTTCATTTATGGCCTTTATGTTTGATTTATTATGAATTGGAAAATAATTTAACCAACATTATTAGTTTCTGCAATTTTACAAAAGATATGCTTCTAACATATCTATCATGCAGAGAAATCTCAACAGAAAATACTTCAAGATTTTCAGAGTACATTATGTGACTATGTTTTTGTTTTATCTATATCCTAGTTTTTAAGAGGCCAGCAGCATTTATTTATTTACTTTTATGTTGGTCGTCATGTCTGAGAAGTGATTTAAATTAAAACTCAAGTGGTCGGGTGTGGTGGCTCACGCCTGTAATCCTAGCACTTTGGGAGGCCAAGGCAGGTGGATCACGAGGTCAAGAAATTGAGACCATCCTGGTCAACATAGTGAAACACTGTCTCTACTAAAAATACAAAAATTAGCTGGGCATGGTGGTGTGTGCCTGTAGTCCCAGCTACTCGGGAGGCTGAGGCAGGAGAATTGCTTGAACCTTGGAGGCGGAGGTTGCAGTGAGCCGAGATTGCGCCACTGCACTCCAGCCTGGCACGTGGCGACAGAATGAAACTCTGTCTTAAAAAAAAAAAAAAAAAAAAAAACCTCAAGCTTCTGATTAAGACAAAATCCACTCACAAAATTATCAACAAGCATGTATCCCTAATCATGCACTTAGACAATGAGCACAAGCATGTGAGGAGTGACTGGAATTAAGGTTCTTTTGACACCCAGATGAAGGTTTATGCATTGTCATTACAGGAAGCCAGATGAAGAAAGCCAGAACTAATGTGAGAGAGAGTCTTGGCATTATTCGAACATTTTCTCAAATTCTAGGTATCATTAGAAAAGTGTATCAGAAGAAATCCCAAGACATTCTGGATCTCCTCCCAAGGTCCTCGTCACTCATGGTGACAATGGGACACTTGGGCTAAGAAACACGATGTGCCAAACAATAATTTGCACAGATGCTGCTCCCTATACATGGTAATTATTCAAAATTCAGATCCCTGGCAAACTTGAGAGGCACTAAAACTTCTGCCCTGACTTCGAAAATTATACACTGCTTCATCTATTGTGCAGATATGTTACCTATTGAAGAAGCTGAAAATAAGTAAACCAAGGTTATTAGTTTTTGCAATTATTTCTTTGAATTCCCAAAATAGACAAAGCCAATCTTATCTTCTTTGCTTTTCTTTTAATTTTTACATCTTTGTATGCATTCAAGGCAATAAGGGTTATTTACAGAGAGAAATTTTGCTTAAATGTTTAGAAAATTTTTAAATTTATTCTATATAGTTAAAGTAGTTGAAATTTCATTACACACTTTTTTAACTGGATATTTGGGTAGGTTCATTGCAGTTCCTATAGAATATTCCAGGAGTCATATGTCTGTTTTTCAGACTCTTCGTGTATTTGAGTGGAAACAAAAATGGCTATTACAGAGTCCACGAGGGAAGCATCGTCAAGGTTTTGTTTGTATGTTTGTTAAAGCAATTCAAGTAGTGCTTTTTAAAAAATACTCAGGTGAAAAATCTAAATAAAACAGCAAATTAGACTTTTTCCAAAGATTTTATAAACATTTTAATAAAAATTAATAATCTAAATTTTTAAGATTATCTCATTCATAAGAGCCTATTAAAAACTGCAGATTACAAGATATTTTTACTATCACAGCTGAAATTCTATACTAAATTTAATTATTAAATTTCAGACTGTCTCAATCTTGAATAAATTATTCTGTCATGTATTAGTACTATTTAAATGCTAATAAACACTCTCCCAGGCAAAATAATATAGTTTCCAAACTATGTTTTCTACTCTGCTAAAAGAAAAATTATGTCTGCTTAAAATATCATTTGTGTTCCCCTAAAATGTTTATTATTGTATGAATTTATACAATAATATCCATTGTACACAAAATTTGACAGCATTAATGATATTGATGTTGATTTTTAAAATCACAAAATATGGGTGCATTTATACTGGAAGTTTATTCTTTTCTCATTTAACTGTGGTGCTTATCAGTACAAATATATTATCTAATTTTGGCATAATTTATCAAGCAATTATATCAAACGGGAATATATTATAAGGTCACCATTTTCATCTATTTTTGAACTTGTACATAGAATTCTGTTTACTCAACTGCATTATTGAAAAACTCTTAAAATCCATCTTTGTTTTTATTATTGAATTGGATAAGTATAACTTTTTCTGATTATACTCTATATGCACGTATGTTAATCCAACAGGTGAAGGTATAAATTAAATATTTTATTTCTGGGCATGGTGGTGGATGCCTGTAATCTCAGCATTTTGGGAAGCCAAGGTGGAAGGATCACTTGAGGCCAAGAATTAGAGACTAGCCTGGGCAACATAGCAAACCTCTATCTCTACAGAAAAATAAAAAATTAGCCTGATGTGGTGGCATGTGCCCATAGTCCTAGTCATTTAGGAGGCTGAAGTGAGAGGATCACTTGAGCCCAGGAGATTGATGCTGCCGTGAGCTATGATCACATCACTGTACTCCAGCTGGAGCAGTTGAGGCTGCAGCATCAACCTCAATATATATATATATATATGAATATATGAATATTTTATATATCTGTATTTATAATAAATGTATATATTTAAAGAAAGTCTCTAAATATATTTATAAATAAAATTTATTATAACAGGCATGTTATAAGTATATATTATAAATACAGATATATATTCATATATATTAATTTATATATTCATATATATTTATAAATATATATAGACTTTAAACATATATATTTATAATACATACATATTCATATATATTTATGTACATATAAATATATACATATGTGTATATATATGTATGTGTGCATATATATGCATATCCATATGTATATAAAAATCACTTCTCAGCATTTCTTTTTCAGTGATTTTCAGCTTTTTTTTCTATCTATTCATTTGGAAGGCCAGAAGATGGTATTTGGTTTTGTTTTTTCATATACTAGCAAATGACCAGGTCACGTTTAGAATGTTTAAAGTTATCTTGCTCCTATGTTTATATTTGGAAAAGCTATTCCATAGAATGGTGTCTGGTACCCACTTCTTAATGGTAAACAGGTGGGTTTTTAAGAAATGAACTTATGTTAACATTTTTAAAATGATATCTGGTCTATATTAGAGGAAAATTCATGCATCACATGGTGACTCACTAACCGCAAATGGAGTAGACCTACCTCCCTTATTTGATTATTTGATGTACAGATATGTATCCCATTTCTGAAATAAAAATCTAGATGGATTGGATTGCCTCAATACATTTCTCTTTGGCTGTACTTTAATAAAATTCTTGCTATGAACCTTTATGAACAAGCCAGCAGATTGAAAATAAAATGACCTGAATAATGGAATCATAAAGTTGTTATGGATGGAAAGGGCTTCGTTGAGCATGTATTTTATTCCCATGAATTGAAGTGGGGTGCATTTAATCTTTCCCTTAGCATCTATAATAGAAAGGAATATATGGCCTTAAATAGTTCCTCAAAGGCACTTGAAATCACTTAAGTAATGCCGATTTCCTCATCTTAATGTTCTTCTCCCTCCCTCCTTCCCTTTATTCATTCAATTCATTCAGTGATTCCTCCTCTATAGGCTATCTATTTAGATAATCAGTTCCTAGGACAGAGAAAAGAGCTAAATGTGAAAGGCAGCATGGTGTTGTGGAAAGAATCCGGAATCAGAACAGACAGACCTGGTTTGAAATTTGGACTCCAGCAATTACCACCAAAACTGTACACTTGGACAAACTACTTAACTTTAATAATTCTCACTTGTCCACACTGCAGCATTGTTTCAAAGCCATCTGTTATACATCACATGCTTAACGAATGGTAGTTATAATTAAGAAAAAAATATACATTCATTTTACAAGTTACACTGACAAGAAAACAGCAAATGAGGCATGTTTGTGGGATGCATAGAGAGAAAACAGTTGGTTTCTATTGGTTGGGATTCCAGTTAGATTCATTCTTTCTCAGTTTAAGGCTATTAGCATAATTGATATTTTTTTATCCCAAGATGGGATGACTGGGAGCAAACCTCAAAGGTAGCCACATTTGGGAGTTGGATCCGAAACAGGTCAAAATTCATTTGATTTCTTAGGACAAGTGAGAATAATAAATGCTATTTGTTTGCTCAGACATCTCCCTTCTGAAATGACAGAGGGTAAATAGTCCAAAGGTGACTGATACCAAGAAACTCTTCGAAAATGACTGAAAACAAGCCTGGGGCACGGTAATAGTATTTATGTAATAATATTACTATGTAATAGTAGCTGAGAAGCTACTCTAACTGACACGATCTGCTAGAATGATGCTGTCATGAAGAAATGGCTCAGCCATTCTGTAAACAAGCCAGTTCCATGGAGGCCAAGGAATGTGCTGGGCATAGTATCAGCCGCCCAAGGCATTGATACCAGGGGATGTTCACAGTGGTTTTATGTGTGGGCACAGGTGCCAGTTCCAAATAATACTCTCCACTTACTCACTCAGGAATGGCAGCTTCATTTTGCATGTGTCTTTGTAAATGAAGACTGTTTTTTATTAATATCTTTCCTAAGCACTTAACAAAGAGTCATTTTATACCTACACTTATTGCTAAGAAAGTTTCAGTACAGCTGTTCTGGTTGGCCTTAAGCCCCAACATATTTCTCCTCAAAGAAACATGAGGCTCTGGTCATCAACTGTCCATACCTATGATCAGTTATCCACAGCATTTGGCTACTCAGCATAGACACTTCATCCAAAACACCCTTCACAAATGAGATCCATACAGCTAGTCCTTCAGTGCACACGAATCACCAAAGCGGAAGGTGTTCCCATGACCAATAGTCCATATTGACTTCACAAAAGGACTAATTTCTTCAGGATAGGTGTGAGCATTGTGATAGCCTCACAACACTGTCCAGACAATTACAATTTTATGCAAGTGAGCAACTGAAGAGTTCTCAGTTACTGCTGCAGAGCTACTAACTTTAGGCAAAAATAAGCTGGCCCAAGCAGCCTTCTGTAAGAACTCCCGCAAACCTAGTCTGCTCACCAGGGGCCTCAAAATTCTGAAAAAAGGCAGCTGGCATGGTAGCTCATGCCCGTAATCCCAGCACGTTGGGAGGCCAAGTCAGGTGGATCACTTGAGGTCAGGAGTTCAAGACCTGCCTGGCCAACGTGGTGAAACCCCGTCTCTACTGAAAATACAAAAATTAGCTGGGCATGGTGATATGTGCCTATAGTCTCAGCTACTTGGGATGCTGAGGCAGTAGGATTGCTTGAACCCAGGAGACGGAGGTTGCAGTGAGCCAAGATCATGCCACTGCACTCCAGACAAAAAAAAAAAAAAAAAAAAAAAAAAAAATTCTGAAGAAGTCTATTGGGATAAATGTTTGTAATAAGACTTAGAAATTTTATTTGCAACAATTGACAAACGTAAAAGACAGATGGATTATTTATGAATGCCTGAATAAACACTGCAAAATAAGACTGGTTACAATATACTCTTTGTTACTTGAAATATATACACGTACGTGTGTGTGTGTGTGTGTGTGTGTGTGTGTGTGTGTAGTTTAAGCAATAATAAATAGATGAAAGCTTGGTTCTGATATTAGTTTCCAATCTCTCTCCTCTATCAATTTTATTAAAATTCTTATTTACTTGCAACTTATTGACTGCCTTTTTCATGGTCTTGTCTTAATTTTCTGCTGCTTTTGTTGCCTCTGTATCTCCTTTCTCTTTCCTTTCTTTCCACTTTCCTGATATAAAGGCACTAATACTGTTTGCCAACATTATTTTTCTCTGTATCTCCAGATGCTAGAAGTTTACATTCACTTGACAGCCTTTATTGCTAAAAATAATGTAACTCTCCTCCATTATATCCTGCAAATTAGCCATAATGAGCAAAATATATAGGTCTTACTCCCAACAGCTAATCCAGGAACTCTATTCTGCAAAATTTCCTCCAAACATTTTTGGAATTTCTCAGAAAGTGCCTTACATGGACTCACATATATTCCATTCCATCCTTCCTATCCCATACAATTCCATCTCATTTCATTCATTCCCATCTCTCCCACTGGATTCACAGCTTGTCCACCGCTTTGATACTCAGAGCAGCTCCTACTAATGGATCGTGATCTAACATAATAGAAAGCAGATGCTAAGCCACATGCCCATCTGATCCACCAGGAGAATAACATGGTGGTGGTAGGTAGATGGGTGGAGAGGGCTTAGAAATGGCTCTCTCCTGTTTGTAGCATAATCTTTTGGCAGGATCCCAACAGGTGTCTCAGATAAAGGAAAGAGGAGAGACACAGAAAGAATAAAGCTTCCAGAGGGTTAGACCAGGAATGCACTGCTACTGCAGACACACATTGAGTGTATTCCCCACCTCCCAAGACTCTGCACTAGGTTAAGAGCATAGAGCCTCAAAAGTTGCTTTACAGAATCTTGCGCCAGTACATTTGATAATTATTTACATAAATAATGTGTTAGTCTATTTTGCATTGCTATAAGGAGATATCTGAGACTGGATAATGTATAAAGAAAAGAGGTTTATTTGGATCACAGTTCTGCAGGCTGTACAAGCATAGTACCAGCATCTACTTCTGGTGAGGGCCTCAGGAAACTTCACTCATGGTAGAAGGCAAAGGGAAGGAATAAGCATGTCACATAGCGAGAGGGTGAGCAAGAAGGAAATGGTGTTCCAGGCTCTTTTTAACAAGCAGATCTGGTGATAACTAATAAAGTGAGAAATCACTCATTACCCCCCAAATAGGGCACCAAGCCATTCCTGAGGGATCCACCCTCATGACCCAAACACCTCCCACTAGACCCCACCTTCAACCATGGGGATCCAATTTTAACATAAGACTTAGGGAGGACAAACATCCAAACCATATCAAATAATAGCATAAAAATTCAGTTTCCGGATTCGAGCCTAGATTTGGGTCCTGACTTTAAAACTTTAGTTACCCTTCAGTAGATACATTTTTTAACCTCTCCTAAAATTTAGTTGCCTCATCAGTAAGCGGGAGTAATAATTGTTCCCACATGAGATAATTTCTGTATAGGATTCAATAAGATAAGGCATGAAAATGACAGTTTGCCAATCACATAGTCTCAACAGACGGCAGGCTTCTCTAATCCAACTTTTATGCTCCCATTCACCACATGTGTGCAGTGAGGCCTGATCAGTAGTGGACCCAGGTTGGGATTTCTCAGCATGCCCCTTACCGTTTTATAAAATTTTAAATGCCCTATTTTTCTAGTTGTTAGGTACACCAAAATTGCATACCATAGGTCCAAACTGATACTAGCATCACATATTTTTTTCAAACAGGGTCTCACTATGTCACCCATGCTGGAATGTAATGACACAATCATGGCTCAATGCAGCTTCAACCTCCCAGGCTCAGGTAATCGATCCTCCCACCTCAGTCTCCCTTGTAGCTGGGACTACAGGTGCACATCACCATGCCCTGTTAGTTTTTTGCATTTTATTTTAATAGAGACATGGTTTTACTATGTTCCCCAGGCTGGTCTCAAACTCCTGGGCTCAAGTGATCTGCCTCCTTCAGCCTCTCAAAGTGCTGGGATTTCAGGTGTGAGCCATGGTGCCTGGCCAGTATCACATTTTTAAAGTTTATTTAGTTGGGCTGCACTAACATATCCAGAAACAGAACTTGTTTTTCATAAATGCTCTTATCTCTATGGAATTCAAAACTTTTTTATAAAGTAACTGTCTCACAATTTTGCCCAGCCTGGTCTTGAACCCCTGGCCTAAAGTGATTCTGCTCTCTCAGCCTCCTGAGTCTCTGGGGTTACAGGTATAAGCCACATGCCTGGCTCAAAGTCAAAACTGCATGCAAAAGAATTCCATTTAAGACACTGGTACTGAAAGAGTATCAGACAGAAGAAGCCACCAAGCAGAAGTTAACTATATATATATGTTACCATTTCACCTAAGGCCCACACTCCCAGCACAAAACCTATATACTCTGGAAGTATTTTATCCTGGATACACAAATTTACTCATTCAGCACATTTCTAAACTTTTATGACAGCATGAACACTGTTCTGGGCTCAGAGATGTCTTCAAGATCAAAAATAAACCAGACAGCTTATTTGTAGGTGGGACGAGAGAAAATAACCAATAAGTGAATGGATGAAAGCAACAAATGAACACAAATAAACAACAAAATACCAGGGGGTAATCCGTACTATAGTGAAATATGTCTTGATGAAACTGACCAACCAGTACTTTAAGTTAGATAGTCAAAAAATGCCTGTCTGAGGAGGTAATATTTAAGCTGAGACAGGAATGATAAAGGAAAGCAGTTCTATGTCTGGTGGAGGAGCAGTCAAGGCAGAGAGAAGAGCTGGTACCAAGGCCCCAACTCAAGAGCAATTTGATGTGCTTGAGGAAATGAAAGCAGACTAGAAGGCTGGAATGCAGGGACAGAGGGAGAAAAGAGATGAAGGCCAAAGTGAGGATTTAGGGAGGAGACTGAGTTAACCTACTAAGTTGGAAGCCACTGAAAGGTTTTAAAAAGGGATGTTGGATTAGTCCATTCTCACACTACTCTAAAGCAATACCTGAAATGATTTAATCTATAAAAAAAAGAGGTTTAATTGGCTCATGGTTCCACAGGGTGTACAAGAAGCATGGCTGGGGATGCCTCAGGAACCTTACAATCATGGTGGAAGGCAGACAGGAAGGAGGGATGTCTTACATGGCTGAAAGCAGGAGAAGAGAGCAAAGCAGGAAGTGCTCCATACTTTTAAACAACTAGATCTCCTGAGAACTCACTCACTATTATGAGAACAGCAAGGGAGAAATCTGCCTCCACGATCCAGTCGCCTCCCACTAGGTCCCTCACTCAACATTGGAGATTACAACTGGATATGAGATTTGGGTGGGGACACAGATCCAAACTATATCAGCTGCAATTTGATATGATGGACTGTGCTGAGAATGAATTATGGGGGTGAAAGCGTAGAGGTTGAACGTCAGTAAGAGGCTATGGTCGTTTTCCAGGTGCAGAGAAATAGAAGAATTTAGAATATGTCTTGGAGACACTTGAAGTGAACAGATGGGGAACAAAAGAAGGATGAAGGGCATTGTGGATCTGTGATGTATGTACCTGAGTGGAAGTTAGAGCCACTTACTGAAACAGGGTGTGATTTCTGATGGATTCAAATTTCCAAATTGAGGAGCCTGCACTAAAGCAGCTCTCTTTCCTCTTTCAGCCCCACCGCTCCTTTCTGTGGGGGTAGTTTGACTCACCTGACTGATAAATCTAGGCAAAGTCAGGCCTAAGAATCAGTCCCTTCCTTTCAGCTTTTCTTGCCTGCTTGGCATCGGCAGGTGTACATTCTCAGCTCCTTTAGCCTGTGTCTGATGGAGGCAGGCAGGTGAGGGGTGTTCTCAGCTCAGACTGGGAGTAGTAGTCATAGGAATCTCACTGTGAGGCCACAACTAAGTTATGTCCTCCAATCTGGCTTTGATCAATAATAAACCTGGCATTTGTGACTCTAATGATCTGACTCCAGCATGTCTCCATCAATTAATTTAGATCTCAGGATCATCTGAAGAAATATTGGGAAAGCATATTTGGGAAAACTAAGAAGAGTTCTGTTTGGACATATTAGATTTGAAAGACAGTTTTCTGGGTATTCAAGTATTCTCATGCAGATTAGCTTTGCATTCAGGGGTTAGGCAGAAATGTAGACTTTAGGATCACTGTTTATATATTATTAAAATGCATATATGAGTTTGCTAGCAAGTCATTGTTATGTAAGTGCATTTATTTTATTGGCATTTAACCCATGAACCAAAATGGATTATAGCATCAGCCATCAATATCACTGTACTTTTAACATAGAAGAGATCAGACTTCCCAAACTAGACTGGATGTCACCATACAAACTGAAGATCTGAAGAGAAGATCATCTCTACTGAGTCATACTACCCCACAAGGCGTTCCAAGGTTACTTCTTACAGATCAATCATCAGCAATTTAAGGTTGGCTTGCTCAATATAAATGATTTGATGCAAATAAAATTCAATTAAAAATCCTACACACTTTACCTCTGACTCATCCAAGGCGCACATTGCCATAGTAATTGAAGACATCTGTCCTATGAAACAATACAGGAACAAGCTTGTGCAGCTGAATCTCCCACACTGACTCAATTGCCACCTTAGGTAGAACTGAGCTGGGGAGGAAGGTTGGGGAGAGAGGTGCACATAGGTATGAGGAGATGTTCTTATGCATACTGTCCATATGCCTGGATCTCATTATTATTCTTGATTAAAATATAATCCCTGTCAGCTCGTCACTAGAAAATATTAACTCACACTTTTGAAGTCACCTCAGCCAGATACACAATTCTATTATTGTGCGTGAAGGGACACTATTAAATAGTCCAACCAGCATACTCGTTTCTAATAGAGTGAATTACAATTTTTCTTAATTACAAGAGCGTTCTCTGCATTATGGTCAGTATTTCACCTGTCAAATTCTCAGCGAATGTGTCTTAATATACAGTGAAAAGCAGCTAACACGACAGTGCTTATTTCAAATTTCCACATTTGTTTTCTTCTATAAACATAGACCTTTTCTCACATAGTCATTCTGCCAATGTGAAGATGTCAGGATTTACATCATTTTTGGTAAAATTTAGAAATTCAGTTGAAAGTGATTATTTCAGTGGATTAGGAAAAGTATCTACATTTTTAAAATGCTTGGTCTCCTGAAATCAAATCTGATCTTGAAAATTTTGCTAAAGACGACATTTATGTACAGAAACTTTGGATAGTGTTTTATCCCGGAAAATTCATCTGGATTAAAATGCTTTGGATCTAAATGGTAGAATTAACAAAAAAGCCAAGAAGAGAAACTATTTTATTTCTAAAATTATCCACATCGAAAATGGTATTAAGCTAAAATACTGCTGCACCTGCAAATCTGATAGATTTAGAAATGGTATCAATTCAATATATTGTAGAATAAAGAAAAAAAGAACAGCAATTTATGTTTTGCTGCAAATTAATTTGATTATATCTGACTAATATGGTGAATTCCGACCTCACAGCACTCTCTACAACTGGCAAAAATATTGCCTTCTATCTTCTGGATATGTGACAGGTTTGTAGCTATGTGTGAAAGGGTCTGTTCAGACTTGTGGTTTAGAGCCTCACTCACGTGGCTATTACATAGCATACAGATCAGAATCTATTGGTTTACCTGAGGTTGTACACCTCTGTGACTTTCAATTTATAAGTCAAAAAGGAAATTAACCAGGCATACTTACTTTGGCACAACTGGCTAGAAATTAAGATCTCTCAGCCAATTTACTGAAAAGGTATATGGGGTTCGGAGAAAAATGAAACTAACAGTTACAGAGAACACTACTCACCATACATGTGATGTGAGGTGTTAATCCACATATGGTTTGTCACCACAGGACACACACTTCTCCACTGTCTTTCATCGATTCAGACTTATCCTGAGGCCCTTCTTTCACTGCTGAGGCCTATTCTTTCTAGCCAAATGGTCTATATTTGTTGTTGTTATTGTTGTTGCTGGAACTTATAAATTAGCATTGATATCTCTGACCTTCTGGATACACCTTGACCATGGCCTGGAAGGCTCTTAATAACTAATTCTTAGAATTCCTGAAATATACTGTCTCTTTCTGACCTAGTTCACACTATAACTTTTCTAAGAAACATCCTGATGACCCCATTTTATGGAAATAACATAAAATAGAAACATAACCTTGCATGTAAATTACCTTTCACATTTTGCCCTCTGTAATAATATTATAAACTGGCCCTTAGGGTACTGTATATGCAATCATAATGAGACAGGCTCAAAACTATTAAGGTGACCTGATCAAGGTGACATTGATAATTCCAAACTCTACTATGTCTTTATATGATGCATTTCATATGAATGAATTACTAGCATTTATTTATTTATACTTTCATTTTGTTCAAAAACACATGCAATAAAAAATTCAATATGGTAGGTGAATATTTTAATCAGGTAACTGCTGCTTTAAGAAGAAAATGTTAAGAAATTTAGATCCAATTTTTATAAAATGCATTAAACCATTTATTCAATAGAACAACACGTAATCTATCTTGATGATACAGGATCAGTATGCTAATAATGCCATTCTATGGAGCCAAAACATAGAAGTAGTAATAACTATTATAACTTTCATATTCAATGTAGCTATTTTTAGCAATTAAAAAGTAATTTTTTATGTTACATTACTTGACATTCAAATCTTATGCAAGAATTATAATTTTCCACATTTCATGCATAAAGAAGGTAAGGTTTAGAGAGTTTAAGTAATGTATGTTTCACAGCCAGCTTGTGGCAGAACTTCACATTCCAACAGTAAGCCTTTGACTCGACAGGTGGATGGGATTTGTCAGCCCTATACTAAATGACCTTAAACTACTGTGGGCATTTTCTTCATCCTTTTGTCTGATTTTTCAGTCAGCTATCAACTCTTTTTGTTGCCAGAGAACAGTAACAGTTATTTCTTCCTGCTGCCAGCTGTCATCATCTGTTTCTACTCTATGAGCTAGAAAATCAGATAATCAAGCTTGTTGAAAGTTGAACATGAAACAGATTAAATAGCATCCGAGAGAGGACTTCTTCTGTGAAGTCAATCAAGTTCATGGCTTTGGTGCACAAGTTTGAGACTGACTATTATGATGGTTCATAAACTTTCCCCAGCAGCCTATTGGTTTGTGACTAGGTTTGGGAAGGGAGTGTCTACTGTTAAACCTGGTTCCCCGGGCAGGTGAAATGTGATGATATTTACATTTTGCCATCAAGTGGAAGACAACAAGATGCAAAGAGTTTTATCTTCTCTCCCACACGCATTCCTTTTTGTTCCATTTTCTAAGATGGACTGTTAATGGACACATGAATTCCTTCTACGTATGTGGCTACTCAAAATATGGGCTATTCAAAGTTCATGCTACTCAAAGTATGGGCCTCAGTCCACTGCCAGTATCTGAACTGTTTGCTACCAGTTAACAAAATATGTACAGAAATTAAGAGTATTCAGAAAGCTGTATGGAAATTTGATACTGCTACAACATTCTTATTATATTAAGTGTTGGTATGCAAGAGACTGGAAATTTTTTTGAAAGTTATCCCATGCCATAGAGAATTTGAGAAGAACAATCTTTGGTGTGTTCACAACAGAGTACTAACAGTAGACAGTAGACAAAAAGGTTATGTGAAAGAGAGTCCCATTAGGCCTGTAAGCCTGCCAGGATATGAAACACTAACTAATCTACCCCTTTTCAAAATTAACCTGCCTCACTTCTTCTATTTATTCTGGTTACTTATCTGGCATTAAGAAAAGTTTCCCAGTTGGCTTTAATGAGGTCACCTGCCTACAGTTAAATAGAAAATTACAGAGTGCAGAATACAAGGACCAGGATAAATGATATTTAAGCCATTAAGTAATAATATTAGAAAAAGATCATTATGAAAATTAACTTGACTATGACAATTACGTTTCTTGAACATTATATGACCAAAGCAATTGGTCTATTATTCATAGCGGGGTTTTTGTTTGTTTGCATACCTAGAATATCTTGGAAATTTGAGACAAGGGTTTCCACTACGGACTTTGCAGATAACCAGATACCCTAAAAAAAAATACATGTTATAGCAAAGTTTTGATGGTGCTTTTGATGTTGCTAAATATGATGGTTATGAAATATTAAGAAATTCATATAAAATAAAGACTTTCTTTGGTTTATATGCACTGAAAATATTGTTTATAGAAGCATAAATTTGAGGAGACACTGCTAAGATGTACATTTTTATTCTACAAATATTTAATGAGAGTTGTGCCTGGCATTTACTTTTTAGCTCCTTGTAATAAAACCCTGAATAAGACCAATAAAATCCACTGGTTCTATAGAGTTTATACTCTCGAAATTAAAGAAGTAGAAACAGTAAACAAGAGACATATTAAATATATTATTTAATGATTTATATGGAATGTTAGAAGGTGATCAATGCTGCAGATGAAAAAAAATGTAGAGCAGGGTAACCAAACCCATGTTACCCTGGTTAGCAGAAGCATTACTAATAAATAATATAGTGGTTGAAAGATGAGTTTCAAGCAAAGTCCTGAGCAAAGATTCAAGCAAAATGTTGAAAATAGACAGTAACTAGGTTTAATACTCACCTAAAAGAGACTCATTTTAATGACTACATTTACCATAATATTTATGAATTGAATTTGTTAGAATGAAATGAAACTCGTGATCTATTCTAAGTTTAGAAACGAGGAACAGTATAAGCATTTGAACAAATGATGTGAGCTTCCTGCACGTACACAGCTGCAAGGTTCAGTCGTACCTGCTAAAATCTCTCACCATCTTTTGAGAGAGAAATGCTGTATTTTTTTCTAATTGAGACAAGGAAGACACATGAGTTTCAGGCTGTCATCTTGAAGACATATAATTGGATTTTTTCCTCTTTAAGAAAAAAAACTTTCTGCTACAGTTTTAAAAGGCAGGGAAAACTGAAAAATAAACCCTTTCCGCCTCAGGCAGTTTTTTCTTCTGCTAGCTGAGAAGTAGAGAGGCTGTAAAGGTGATACAAGAGAGTGCTAAAAAAAAACCGCAGGTTGAGAAAAAAAGTATACAATGGTCAAAGGCTTCTTAGTTTGAAATCCCATTCTTCTGAACTGTCACCAGTGATTTGATGACAACCAACATGTGAAATTCTAGAACTGCTAACAGGCCATGTAGGGCTTACATCCAAGCAAGGACTTAGGTTTTGCTCTTAAAAACACATTATCATGTGATACAGAAAGAGAAACTTAGTCTTAGAGTAATTTCTGATATATGAGATTGGAAATCAGTGAGAAAAACACCAGGTTATATATAAAAACTTATTTCTTTAAATCTTGCTCCATTTGTATCATCTCTACATGTAAAATAATTCTAAAGTGTAATTTTTATATAGATAAGATATATATGATGGTTTAATACATGCCTTCATCTGCTAGCCTTATATTCATGTAGCATATATAAACTTTACCTAGTGTTTTGAACCACACAAAAATATTACATATTATCATAGAGTCTGATACATCTAGTTTTAAAATATATCCCTTCAGAGGTTATCCTAAAATCTTAAATATACAAAGTTAGCAAAAGTCATACTCTATGCATTTTCTTTTTAGACCATTTACTTTGACTACCATAGTATTCCAATAGGTTTTATATAAAAAAAATTTTAAGTTTATATCAAATCTAATTTGAATAAATAAAACATTTCTTTAGGTTATCCAAAGATGAAGAAAATTCTCAGACTGGTTAATTTTTCTTTTCAACATTGTAAAAATGTGTTCAATCTACTTCCTGAAAGAAAATACCTAAGATGATAAATGAACATAATTTCTGAATGTCCTACAAGTTTCTATTTGTTTTCAAACACTGACATTTTCTGGAACAGAAAAGAGTCCTAATTTTTTAATCATCAGGAGATTTTGTCATGACAGTGTAGTGTTTTTTGTTTCCAAAAACAAAAACAAAAAAGAATCATAGATGAAGACAAAAATGACAGACAAAAGTTTGCTATCGTGCATCAAAATACGGCATAAAGAAATTCAAACAAAAATGCAATGATTCCCATTTTTATGTATTGTCAAGGCTGTAATCCCAGCTGTGCTCAGATACCACTGGAGGTTGGTGCCCAGCTGTTCCATTATCAAAGGGACACGATTGCCAATCAGAGCTTCGCTTGAGAGATCCACTGTCCAAGCCATTCCCCAATAAAGCTTCTGGAAATCTGTGTCTGCTTCAGTTATCGTCTCCATGAACAACCCAGAATTGTGCAAACAAAGACATTACAGAATTTCTTCATTATACCTAATTATACGCTGTGAGAAGCTCTAGCTTTTAAATAAAGCCCAACAGTAGATTTTGCTTATTGTGCTACAATTCTCTTTTTGAGGAGACACATGAGGTAGAATATTGAAGCTCTACAGCATAAGTCCCTTCTGTTTACTCAGCAATCACCAGTTTTGTTGATGGTTAATATGTTTATCCCCTTTTCAAAGAAAAATACTTTCAACAGACAATGGTGCCGCCAATGACAGAATCGCAAATGAGGATAATTGTCAGTCATTATTATTGTTTTGTACCTGAAATGAAGTCTCAATTGCCTAACACATACTGAGAATATGCCACAAGTATGGCAGCTTTCTCAAACCACTGTATGTCTGAAACTAAGGCCCGGAAGATATTGCCTCTCAATAAGCATCTTTGGTCAAATGTGTTTTTGATCCTCCTCTTCAAGAGTCGCTATATGTACTGACATTTTTGAAATTCCAGGAAGTTCTGGAATAAGCAAACATACTCACTTCTATTCTAGAAAACATTGTTTTACTATTGAATCCTTCTCTACATAGTATTAATCAACAACCCAGTGCTTTATGTAGTACAGATGGGAAAGTTATTTCAGGGATTGTTAATTTATAAATAAGTGTTGGCACAAATAAAAAAGAAATAATTTTTGAGAATGTACCATATCCATGACACTATACTATGAGAAGATTTCAAACTTTCCATAACATGGGATATATTGAGCTGAACGCACATTCTGAGTAAAATTCTGCCTTTCTAGAATATTTACAGGTAAGTGGCTTATCTTCTAATTTTATACAATAATATTTATACCTAAAGATGCAGAGAAGTTACATAATAGAAAGATTTCCATTAACAAATCTGAAGATATTGCAAGATGTAAAATTGTGGCTTCAGATATGAACATCAAGTAGCACCTTCAAAGTTCCAAAGTATATTAACTACTTTGTCCCTTTAAAAAAATCAACATTCCTCATTTTATATACTAGTTTTAATTTGTGACCGTAATTTTTACAGAAAGGAAAGGGAGAGGGATAAAACGGGCCTCATAATTTTTTATTTCAATGTAAGATATATTTATGGTATATATTTATTTAGCTGTTCCTGTGTCTGAGACTGTCCTAAGCATGTAATATCTATTAACATATTTATTCCTCATAAAAAAACCTATGGGGTATGAATCGCATAGGTTTGTGCAAATGAAGACATTGCAGACCTTATTTAAAAAAACCTATGGTTTTTCTATGAGGAATAAATATGTTATGTTAACGTAAAACAAAAGCACAGCTAGTAAGTAAAAGGTAGAGGCAGATTTTGAACTCAGTCACCACTGACTTCCACATTTATACACTCCTCAATGCTGCCTAACAACTTTGCTCCACTAATAAAGACCTTAAGACGTCACTACAACCGTCCCTTGACTTGCCAAATAATAAAGATTTCAATCATAATTATAAGAAAATTTTCATTCCATCAGAATTTAGAATGAGGTTGCATTAAGTAAAGTGCTCTCCTCTTTCAGACTATTGCAATTCTGTAGCTTTAGTGAAGACTAAAAAGTCATGGGCTTGTTTTCTTCTGAAGTCTTTTTATTGAAGTCAGTTTCATGAGGAACACATTATCCAAATAAACTTTTAGGTCGCTTCACAGGCTCCCTCAGTCATATTGATTCAAGTGGATAAAATGTGAATCCTGAAAATGATGATAGAAATGCTAAGTACATCGATCTCACAGATGACTCGTACAAATAGCTTTAATCATTCCTTTTCTGGATGCAAGAGATAGGTTCTTTTATTTACGAGGTTAAGACCTGCATATCTAACTCAAGGACTACATAGTTCTTCCTTATACATTACTAAAATGAAATCATGTACTTTCATGGTGTTTAAAGGTCTGTAAACCCTCCAAATTCTATTCATTTAGAATATATTTAAGACAATTTAAAGACCAGGTTTCTAATATATTCATAATCAAGTTTTCTGAATAAATATAAATGTGCAAACAGAGAAAAACATTTTCCTGCATTTTGATGAACTAAAAGTCACCCTCCTACAGAAATAACTACCTGTTACAGCACCAATGACTAACTGAAGATGATTGGGAGACACAAAGTTTAGCATTCCAAACTAGATATTTTATGGAACAAATCTTGATTTGTAGATAGATATGTTATAGATAAAATGTATATGCTAAAAATCAAAATAGCAAGCAATATATCGCATGAGCAGTAAATTTAATGTGCTTTGGTACCCTACTTTAATAATTTTAAAGATTCTGACAACCTTGACTTGGGAAATTTAAGTTGAAGCACTCAGAATTAGCAGTGGATTTTATGCATAGAAAAAAAAGAAACATATGCCTGTATGTGCATGTATTTAGAATGATAGCATTTAGGCCATATTCCAAATATATGCTATGGGTTTTTTCTGTGTCGTTTTTACTGGATACTGTGTGTAAGCATGTTCATCCATGTGTGTGAAAAAGCTTAAAGATAAATTGGCTTGGGCCCTGAATATTGGATCAAAGAATGTTATTATGTTAACTGCAATTTTGAAACATTTTCCAAGAAGAATATGTTATTTTTTCCCATTACTTATAAGGCAGAAATGTTACTTGAGGATTTAAAAACCAATCCAGAAATCCCTTGTCCATTGTAAAATAAGAAAAAATGCTGAATCCCATTTTTGTTTCTCTACAAGTTTATCAATTATTGATTATATTTTCCCTGTTTTGAGTAGCATAGTTTCAAGCCAAAAACTTTATAATCTATTTCAACACAGCAAAGCTATTATCATGCCTTCTGAAAATAATGGCTTCCATGAGATGATTATAATAGATCATCTTGAATTAGAAATCCTTTGTGTAGTCTCTTTCAAAGCAAGCAAGCGATCTGAAATGGAAATGTGTGCCTCTTTGTTCCATTCACTGTGCCATACACTTAATTCAACAAAAGTCTCAAGTACCTATTCTGTGCCAAGCACTGTTCTCAGTGCAAGGGACAAAAAAGATGAAAGCTGTTGTCACAAACCAAGCGTTCTTGTTAATTATGAAGATGGACATGAAAAATAATTAAAGTATAGAGTAGTACTTGTAATAACAGTGTTGTGGACAAGATCTGGAAACAGCACAGAAATTGAAAGGATCCCCCTGAAGGGCACTGACAAAAAATGATTCATAAGATGTTATCTAAAATGGGTTGTGAAGGATGAATAAGAGTTTTCAAAATGCTAAGATCTTATTCATCCTTAACTATGATTTAATTTCTATCTTCAGATAATAGCACAGTGAAAATATTTCTATCCTAATATGGGAACAGTAATGAAATTTAGTTTAGTTCTTTTAATATCTTAGAGCAGTGAATAAAGATTTTTTTACTAATAATGTAATAATGTTAACCTCATGGTAAATATTTCCTATTTTCAGGATAATGACTGATAAAGTTTTAGGGATAAATTTGTGTCTAAAGCAGTAATATCAGCTGTTCAAAGGACTTAGAGGATTTGGAAGAAACCATGAGAAGAGATGTAAATTCAGAAATAATAATGGTCTATGTGATCCGACTTACATAAAGACATTCATTCGTTACGTGGAATATTTGTTGAGTATCTATTGTGCACAACAGATCATTCCAGCCTCCTGTAATATAGATATAAAGCAATTTCCTTTCATTAGAGAGTTTACAGTATGGTTATGGAGAGAACTTACTAAGTCATGATTAACTGATTAAGGACTACGGCAGAGGTAACCCACAAAACCAGATGGAGGGATACTTACAAAGAAATGAAAGGTGATACAATGTTTCCCAGAAGAAGGGCTATTTGAGGTAAAGTTAAAGAGAGTTAGAGTTAGCCACTTCAAAAAACCTAGGGAGCACAGTTTAAGTAAAGGAAATAGAACTTACGAATGCCATGATGGAGGAGACCACACCAATTGTTATTTTGGAGATTATATATGGAGACATATTTCCTGGAGGATTATCCAGGAAATAAATCCAAATTTTATTTTAGATTATTTCAATTTTAGATTCTCAAATCATATGTCCTGTGTGTGTATAAGTACGTGTGTGTGTTTTCTCATTTAAAACAAAGTATTAGAACAGAGTTTCATAAAACCAACCTGCATTAAGGTAGCTTTCTTTTAAACAGGATGCTGTGGCTCTTTTATTCTTAGTGCAACAAGTTATTAATTTAAGAAAAATTATTTCCCAAGATGGCAAAATAAATTTCTTCCTACATGACAAACACAATTTCTTCTCAGTTATGGGTTGACGCATTTGCATGTAAGGATCCTAATGCCTTGCCCAGGCCTCAAGGTAAAGAATGGGGTATTTGATTAGTAGTGTCTGCCACTCATCAGGGAGTAGAGAGTGTCGAATCTGAACTTAATCCCTTAAGAAGCTTTTTGTTTTGCATTAGGCTAAGATCCAGAGAAACAAAATCCATAATATCAATGATGGCTAACATTTATTAAGCACTTACAACATGCACACCACCATTGAAGGATTTTACATGTATTAATTCATTTAATCCTTACAACAACCCTATGAGGGAGAAACTAATGCCCAAGAAAGTCAAGGAATATGTGCAAGGTTGGCAGCGAGTGAGGCTTCCCACACTGCAGTCAACTCCAGAAGTGCTCTTGCCAGCTGTACAATAGAGCCTCGCTGTCAACTATCCATGCTAAATTATTCATAGGACAATGTCAGCCATATCAGTAATGCCCTAAAGAGTAGTAGTAATACATATTTAAATGCGAGTCAAATAAACAGTGAACAGGATACATGAGGATAGAACAACTTCTCTTTAGCATCTCTACTTTGGAGTCAGCCAGAGCTGTTTTCAATAACTCTATACTCCTATATTCTCTATGTTCCATACTTTCCATATTCCTTCTTTGTGTGTGTGTGTATGTATGTGTGTGTTTTTCTTTGTGTGTGTGTGTATGTATGTGTGTGTTTTTCTTTGTGTGTGTGTGTGTGTGTGTGTGTGTGTGTCTATAATCTATATACTCCATATCCTAACCCAGTTTCATTTTTGCATATACCAAATGTCAGATAGGAAAAAAGTATGGTTTAGGAGTTTCACATACTCAAATCCCCTTGTCTTTGATCTTGCACAAACAACTTCTCTGATCTTCAGCATCCTCATTTTAAAATAGGAATATATACAAAATAGCATATATTTGGTACTGCCTTTAGACATCAGTCAGATGATAGAAGAGGACACTCCAGTGCTTGTATCCCACAGAAATATTAACTTAAATAACTACCCATACACAAAAATACCTTTGCAAGCACCAAGGAAACCAGGTGAGAGATCACAGTACCTGTGTGTAGCAGAGAAATAAGAAAATACACACTGATAAGGGTAAAAAGGACAGTTTTACATGACCCACATGAGCACCACCCCAACCCTAGGTAGTAAGGTGTTATGTGAGATATCATCCACGAGGGGAAGAAGAGTGAAGAGCGTACAAGATTTTGCCTTGGACCCAACGCCAGGCCACCCCCACTAAAATCCAGTGCCACTCTGGCCCCAGATACCAGGCTGGGAGCTATGGACTGAGCCTCCAGGTCTACCCTGGTGCCAAGCTGTTCCTACAGACCCGGGATGCAGGTCTGCTCAGCAGACTCAGTCTCTGGGACACCCCAGTACTAGGCTGACCCCAGAAACTCCAGGCTCTAGACTGCCCACAGTGGCCCTGGGCTTAGGACCAACCCCATTGCCAGGTCAGCCCCAGAGACTCAGATGCCTGGCCAGGCTCTGGACTACCCTCAGCACTACTTTGGCCCCACAGCCCCACACTTCAGGCCTGCCCTAGCACCAGGTCAGCTCCCTTGTCATAAGGCCAGCACTCACAAACTCAGCTACTAGGCCAGTCTCTGTGGATACAGGCTCAAAGCCTACTCAATGCCAGGCTGACACCTGTGGCCTTTACTGGAGGGGGCCTGGTGCATATATTGTTTTTATAAACAATTAACAAAATATCAGTTGTAAATCTTCACCTATAAATATTTGCCTTAAATGTAACTGGAATGTATTCTCTAATCAAAAGACATAGAGTGGCTGGATGAATAAAAAAATACAACCTAACTATATGCTGCCTAAAGAAAATTCACCTTTCAGGACACACAGACTGAAAGTAAAGTCTGAAAAGATATTCCATGCCCATAAAAACAAAAAGAAAACAAGGCTAGCTCCACTTAGATAAAACAAAATTTAAGTCAAAACTATAAAACCAGACAAAAGGTCAGTATATGATAATCAAGGGAATAATTTATTTAGAGAATATAACAATTGTAAATATATATGCACTTAATATTGGATTATGGAAATGTATCAAGCAAATATTAGTAGCTTCAAAGAGAAGGATAGACTGTAACACATTAATGGCATAAGAAATTTAATATTGCACTTTCAGTATGAATAGACCACTCAAACAGAAAGTCAATAAACATCAAACTTAGCCCAAAGATAGTATAAGAAAGACAATAATAAAGATCAGAGCAGAAATAAATAAAATAGAACCTAGAAAAAAATAGAAAAGATAAAACAAAGAGTTGTTCTGTGAAATGATAAGCAAAAATCCACAAACCTTTAGCTAGACTAAGAAAAAAAGAAAATTTTAATAAATAAAATTAGAAATGAAAAAGGAGACATTACAGTGATGCTACAGAAATAAAGTAGATCATAAAAGGCTACCTTAAACTAGTATACATAAACAAATTGGATAACCAATATGAAATGTGTCTAAGTAATATGTTCTTAGACACATACGAACTACCAAGAATGAATTAAACATTAAAAATCTGAATAGACCAATAAAGAGTAAGGAGATTGAATCAGTAATAAAATGTCTCTCATTGAACACATAGACACATAGAGGGCAAAAACACACACTGGGGTCTATTGGAGGGTGTGTGTGTATATATATATATATATATATATATATATATATATATATATATAGTGGGAGGAGGGAGAGGATAACAAAAAATAACTTATGGATATTAGGCTTAATTGATGTGATGAAATAATCAGTACAAAAAACTCCCATGACACGTTTCCCTGTATAACAAACCTGCACATCCTACACATATACCCCTGAACTTAAAAGTTGAAGAATAAAAAGTAAAATACAATAAAATACCTCTTATCAAAGAAAAGTAGAGGACTTAAGGGCCTCACTGCTGAATTCTACCAAACATTTAAAGAATTAATACCAATTCTTCTCAAATTCTTCCAAAAAGTTAAAGAAGAGGAAATGTTTCTGAACTTATTTTACAAGGTCAGCATTACTTTGATACTAGGTTAGGACAGTATCTAGACAAGGACACTACACAAATAAAATTACAGGCCAATATCCCTGATTAACATAGGTGCAAAAATTCTCAATAAAACACTAACAAATTAAATTCATCAGCATGTTAAAAATATCATTCACCATGATCAAGTAGGGTTTACCTCAGGAATAAAAGAATGAATTAATATATGCAAATCCTTAAATATAATCCAACTTATTAGCAGAATGATGAAGAGAATCGATAAGATCATCTCAAAAGATGCTGAAAAAGCCTCTCATAAAATTCAGCATCATTTTATTGTAAAAGCTCTACATGAATTTGGCATAGAAGAACTATACCTGAGCACAATAAAGGACACGTATGATGATATGGTTTTGCTGTGTCCCCACCCAAATCTTACCGTGAATTGTAGTTCCTCGTAATTCCCATATGTCATGGGAGGGACCCAGTGGGAGGTAACTGAATCATAATGGGGACAGTTACCCCAATGCTGTTCTCCTGACAGTGAGTGAGTTCTCACCAAATCTAATGATTTTATAGGAGCTTTCCCCACCTTGTTCAGCACTTCTCCTTCCTGTCAGCATGTGAAGAAGGACATGTTTACTTACCCTTCAGACAGAATTATAAATTTTCTGAGGCCTCCCTAGCCCTGCAGAACTGTGAGTCAATTAAATCTCTTTCACTTAAAAATTACCCAGTCTCAGGCAGTTTTTATAGCAGCATGAAAATGGACTAATACATACGAGTAACTTACAGCTGATATACTCCACAAGAAAATGTCGAAAGCTTTTTCTCTGAGATCAGTACAAAAAAGAGAATGTCCAGAAGACATTTATGTGGCCAACAAACATACATTACTCAAAAAAAAAACAAATGTCCACTCTCAGCACTTCTATTTAACATATTACTCAAAGTACCAGCCAGAGCAATTACACAAGAGAAACAAATGAGAGGCATTCAAATTGGAAAGGAAGAAGTTAAACTGTCCCTGCTTGCAGAAGACATAATAATAAACATGTAGAAAATGCTAAAGACTCTACAAAAAAACTGTTAAGAAATAAAAAACAAATTCAGTAAAGTTACAGTATACAAAACTCAACATACCAAAGTCAGTATGTTTGCTATACACTAACAAAAATACTTAGTAAAGTCAATTAAAAAAAATCCCATTTATAATGGCTCAAAAATAAAAAACAGAAATAAAGTTTACCAAGAAAAGTGTATATTGAAAATTATAAAACATTGATGAAAGAAATTAGAGAAACAAATATATTAAAAGATACATGTTCATACACTGAAAGAATATTGTTAAAATGTCCATGCTAACTGAAGCAATCCACAAATTCAATGCAATCCCTATGAAAATTCCAATGACATTTTTAAACAGAAATAGGAAAAAAAATCTAAAATTTATATGGAATCACAAAAGAAATGGAATAACCAAAATATTATTGAGCAAAAATAAATCTGGAGGTAACACACTGACTTCAAAATATACTACAAAACTATAATAATCCAAACAGCATGGTAGTGGCATAGAAACAGGCTCATAGACCAATAAAGTAAAATAGCCCAGAAATAAATCTGCCCATTTATAGTCAATTGATTTTTGACAAAGTTTCCAAGAACACAAAATGAGGAAAGGACAGTCTCTTCAATAAATTATGCTGTGACAACTGAAAATCCACATGCAGTAGAATGAAACTAGACCCCTATTTCACATCATATACATATTCATATCACATTTAAAGTAAGACCTGAAACTAGAAAACTATGAGAAAAAAAGGGGAAATTTTCCATAACATTGGTCTGGGCAATGATTTTTTAGATGTCACTCCAAAAGCACAGGCAACAAAAGCATAAACAGGCAAACAGAATTGCATCAAATTAAAGAGCTTCTGCACAGCCAAGTAGACGATGAACACAGTGATATGACAACCCAGAGAATGGTAAAAAAAAAAAAAAAAATTGTAAATTATCACATCTGATAAGGAGTTAATGTCCAAAATACATAAGAAACTCAAGCAAAGCTTAAGCAAGAAAATAAATAACCTGATTAGTGAATGGGCAAAGGACCTGAATTGACAATTCTCCAAAAAAAGACATAAAAGAGGCCAAAAGATATGTGAAAAGCTGCTTAACATCACTAATCATCAGAGAAATGCACATTAAAACCACAATGACCTATTACCTAACAACTGCTAGAATGGCTATTATTAAAAGGGAAAAAGATAAATGTTGGTGAGGATGTAGAGAAAAATATTTGCACACTGTTGATGGGAATGTAAATTAGTATGCACATTACAGAAAACAGTATGGAGGTCCCTCAGACAATTAAAAATAGAACTGCCATATGACCCAGCAACTCACTACTGGTATGTAGGCAAAGAAAATGGAATCTGTGTGTTAAAGAGTTAATCTGCACTCATGTTCACTGCAGCATCACTCACAATCGCCAAGACATGGAATCAGCCTGTCAATTGATGAATGGATAAATAAAGAAAATGTAGTATATGATGGAATACTATCCACTCTTAAAAAAGAAGGAAATCATGTCTTTTGTGACAACATGGATGAACCTGGATGACATTAGGTTAAGTGAAATAGCCAGGCACAGAGAGAAAAATATAGAATGCTATTACTTATATATGGCATCTAAAACATCCAACTCATAGAAGTAGAGAATAGAATGCGGGTTACCAAAGTATGGGGGATCAGTGGGTGGGGTTGGGAAGATCAAATAATGCAAAATGTCAGTTACAGAGGAAGAAAAAGTTCAAGAAATCTATCGGACAATATGATGACTATAGTTAATAACAGTATACTACAATCAGTCAATATTTGCAACTTGTTTGAAATATTGACATATCTTATCACACTGCCTCCAAAAAGAGTAACCAAGTATATTTCACCAGCAATACAACAGAACCTATTTCACTCATTGACTATGATATTTTAAAAATTTTGCCAACGGTATGGTGAAAATACTGTTTTATTGTTTGTAATTTTTTGTTTCCCTGAGAACCAGGAATATGAATATTAATTATATGCTTATTTCCATTTTACATACATGCGTATTGCATGTTATACAGTATTTGGATTTTATAATTAAAGTGCAGCTTTCCATTTACACTACTAAGTTCCAATAACATTTTATTCTGTTTGACACACTATTTACTTAAAGTAGCAGGCAATTTCTTTATTATAACTTACGCTTCATATGTTTGACACACTTAATTTGCAAAAAAGTAAATAACCAGCAAGTGATTGACTATTTTGAGAATGCAACTTAATATCACAAAGATAAAATGATTCCTCTATTTCAGCTCATACAGCAGCTATTATACAAGACCATGAGATAACAAATTTGTTATTTAAATAGCTACATGGATAGATCTAATAGTACGCAACGTATACGTAAATGCTAATCGTTCTAAAACAAACAAAAGTTTAGCTTTTGTATTATGTTATCTTTCCTTACCTCCTTTTTCATGTTAATAAATATAGTGGGAACATATCATACGGGGCTGACAAACTAGTCTTAAATGTCCTATGGTCTTTTTAAAAAGTGATTTTGTTGGTCAGGCACAGTGGCTCATGCCTGTAATCCCAGCACTTTGGGAGGCCGAGGAAGGTGGATCACCTGAGGTCAGGAGTTCAAGACCAGCCTGACCAACATGATGAAAACCTGTCTCTACTAAAAATACAAAAAAATTAGCTGGGTGTGACGGCAGGTGCCTGTAATCCTAGCTACGAGGCAGACTGAGGCATAAGAATTGCTTGTACCCGGGAGGCAGAGGTTGCAGTGAGCCAAGACGTACCATTGCACTCCAGCCTGGGCAACAAGAGCAAAACTCTGTCTCAAAAAAAAAAAAAAATTATTTTATTCCCAAATAAAATTAAGATGATTATATTTAGTTGATTATAATGCTTTTATTTTAAATGCTTTCCATTATTATAAATGTTTTTCAATAAAAAGTGCTAAACATCTAACCAATATTGGAAAACGTCATGTTGCTAGGGTGAGCTACAGTTTTTAAGCATGTCAAAAGATAATTTTTTGTTTTCTGTTTTCATACCTATCAAAGTCAGGATGCACTGATAAAATTGTGGACTGGCAAATTTTGTTAGAAACTTGACTGCAAAGCTATACAACTTAGATTAAAATATATTATTTGATAAAATGTGTATGTATCAAATTTAATGTATTTATCTACAGAACTGAAGTAAATGAAATGATCCAAAAATATCAATAACTAAAAATTTATTTTTAAGTAAAACAATAAAATATACATAAGATAAATTACTGTTTTTAATGGAATATTTGTATTGTAATACTAAAACATATCAGACTATTTTTTATAATAATGAGGTGGCTTACACAATTTAAACCTTATAGTCATTTATATTTTTCTATAAAACTGAGTTTAATTAGTTTATATTAATTAAATATTTTGTCATGATCTAGTGCCATGAGAAAAAAATTCTTAAATGAAAATAATTGTTTTAAACTTTTTAGATAAAATCAGTATGTTTATGAATATTTGGTAACCCTTGGTCAAATATTTCAAATATACTTAGGTATGTATATAATTCTTAGTAATTATCTATTAAAATTGTCCTAATATAAAATGTATTTTAAAGTACATATAAAAAATAATTATTTTGGTACCACATAAAAATGTCTATGTTTTCCAATAAATATAAATATTATTTCATAGTAATAACGATTTATTAATACTTTATATAGCTTATTTATTTTATTTATATGGTTTTAGTTAAATACATACTTTATTTATATGGCTACATACACATACAGTGGGTGAATCAAACAATCATGAGAAGTATTTCCTATTCAAATTCAGAGTATTTGCAGAGAAATGCATATACTGATTTTAATATATTTTCTAACTTTCCTTAATATAAAACAAGAATAAATCATTTCTATTACAGAATCTAAGTATGAATACACACATATACATGCACAAACACAAGTATAATTTTCAGATGGGAAAGACTTTTGAATCCTTATATGTGCAAAAAAAGAATGTCAACAATTTCACTGTAATTAAATATATAAGCCAGAAAATATATTAACTTACTACCCCAAAAAGACAAATGCATTAATCAATCTATAATATATTCTGTTAATTTTTAGCTCTGGTCCTGAGTTCTTCTACTACCTTTTCAATGGTGAAACTAATTCTGACATACAATGCAATGCTGTACATATGATGAAAAAGGCTAAAGGAAGAAAATGAAAATAATTAGCATGTATATTCTTCTGGTTTATTTTTAGCTGAATTTACTTCATTTTTTTTTTTTTTTTTTTTTGCAGGAAACGCTCATTTTGTGAGAAAAGTCATTTGTATTCATAACAAGATGATAAAGACACTGTCTTTACCAGCACTTTCTGGCGCTGAGTTAGGATAATGAGAAACTTTCTATAAACAAGTCTAAAGTTACCTACAAAAAAGCCAGCCATATGAAGAACAGCCTTCATTTCTCTGATCAGCCCCACCAATGAGTCAGAAGAAAGCAAACTCCTAGCTGACAGCAGTTCCCTTTTGTGCTGATGCCTCTCTACCGGGGGCCACACCCTCTGTGTCAGCTCCCTGTCTCTCCCTATCTTGGCTTCACTTTTCTGATAGAGTAAGCAAGGTTTTAAATCAGGCCACAATTTGGGGAACTGCCAAGTCAGCTCCAGTACTACAGGGCAATATACCCTACTGTGCCACAAAGTAATTCATTCCTGAATAGCTCATTATATTTCCTCTAAATTAGCAAGATTCAAAGGTGACCTAAAACAAACCAACAAACATGTCCTTTATAAATAAGATACGAAATCCACAACCAGATTATTACTTGATATGGGTTAACATATATTGCCGCTTTTGAATTGTTTTCCTTATTGAAAGACTATACATTCTACCATCTAATACAGTAGGTATCTGGTGTGAAACTCTTTATGCACATGTCTAAATATAAATTTATATTTAAGATACTTTTCAGAAATACTACATATGACATCACAAAATTTTGTGTAGTATTACAGCACTTCCTCTCATTCCACATCAAACAAGAACAGTTTTGCTCGCCCAAACCCAGGCTTCCCACTTGAAGAAAAAGGTGAGATTGTGACTTTGCTTATCATGAGGGTATATATTGTTTATTATTTAATAGTGCTTCAACTACAATCTCCTCTACTCTCATAATGCTGTCATAAACAGTTTCTCAAAAGGCATAGCCCTGCCTGATTAGATATTTTGTTATTTATTTATTTTTGAGATGGAGTCTTGCTCTGTTGCCCAGGCTGGAGTGCAGTGGTGCAATATGGGCTCACTGCAACCTCTGCCTCCTGGGTTCAAGCGATTCTCCTGCCTCAGCCTCCCCAGTAGCTGAAATCACAGGCACCCATCACCACGCCAGCTAATTTTGAATTTTTAGTAGAGACAGGGTTTCACCATATTGGTCAGGTTGGTCTCAAACTCCTGACCTCGTTATCCACCTTCCTTGGACTCCCAAAGTGCTGGGATTTATAGGCGTGAGCCATCGCACCTTGAAAACTATTTTGTTATGTCTACTAATTTCTCTCACCACCTGACCCTTAACACATGGAGCACCACTGCCATGGTAACATTCTCCATCTAGAGCAAGAGCAGAAAGTGTTTTACAATAGCATCCTCAACCACTGGTTGGAAGTCCTAAGGGGTCCCTCTATTAAGGAAGACAAGGATGTCGTTGACTTCATTCCTTTAATTAGCTAGTAAAATAACCATTTATTTGTTTTTAATCTCTTAATGCAGAGCAGTGTGGAAACTTAACAAATGTGTCTCCAGAATATTAGAAAATTCAGTAACAATGTTGGTTGGACATTGATAAACTTTCCTGGTGGTTTAGACCCTTACTTAATTTTCAGTTATTCTTATTCTTAAATTTATGTCCATAATGGTATAAATTTATGCTGGTCTGTTTTAGATGGCCCATCAAATAGATAATTCATATGAAACATAATAGAGTGGGTTGTTTTTAGATATACATTTAAATAAATTATTGTTTTTGATAGTGTTATCTGAGTTAGATAGTGCATGTTACTTGTCAAAAAAAGTAAAAAAGGCAACATCATTTTTCTTATTTTTAAAACTTACAGAAATAGTATAAAATAACATTGCAATACAATTTAAAATATATAACAATCTTTTCTGTATTCAAAAATAATTTGTTAAAAACGTAATTAGTTAAGCTTTTAGTATACAAACATAAGGAAATTGTTTTTGAATTCCTTAGAATAATCACAAGACCATATTTTATAAAAAATAAATTTGAGTCAAAAAAAGTTTAGAATCATTTTCTAAACATTTTTCTAAGTTTCAATACACTGTGGTTTTCAGTGCTTTCGTGTTATAAGTGAAACAGAATGCTTTCTTCAAGTGAAAATCAAACATACTATACATAGGATCTTTCTCTGGTTTAAATTGAAATGCCAACCTGCTCCCACAAGGTTCTCTCCGGAAAACAGTTTGGAAATCATTGATGATCCTCCTTCCCTTCAATATACAAACAACTCTGCCTATATTCCCATGCTTTCCTGCAAAATAAAGCTTAATTGCTATCCCTATACTTGAATATTATTTAGATCCTGATTTACAAATAAAGCTTTGATTCCAAATGAATTTATTCCCTAACTTATAACTTGTGTAATATATGTGCCTATGCTATATTGAATAAATGTCAATGTCATAGGATACAAAACCTAAACTTTGCACTGCAAATTTGCTTGTCACATGTCCATTTGGCAAGGGGGCACTGTTAAATTTGGTTCTCCATCAATTCAACCCTTCTTTTACTGCCCACTTTATCAAGGCAATTAGAAAAATTCACTTTACATTTGGATTCCTTAGCTTATTAATTGCTCTACTGAGAAAGTATGAACTCCTTGGCAGGCATCCTGTATGCAGTTTTCTGTGACAGAGTCTGCCTTTGCTTTTTAGTGAAAAGATTTCACTTAGGAATAGATGAAAGGAAATATTTTTCCCCAAAAATGCATATAGAATCAGGAGTGATTATTTTAAAACATGGTAATACTTCAAAGATTTCTGAAAATCTAACTTTGATGAGAGACTTTTGTTAGAATTGTATAAGATGCAAGTAACACTCAATTGTGTTCAATTTGGAAACTATTCACTGAGTATAGGTTATATGAAAATGATTCGGGTAGGTGCTGTGAGAATAACAAAAATTGTTAAGATGGAGAGTTAATGAGGAGTTAATGATGATTAGGAGTTAATTGGTTCCCCTGTGGTCTGGTGAGGGGACTGTAGGGTTAGGAAGACCTACCTCCCACCAAGAGCACAGTTCGAGGGAAGACAAGATATTCTATGGGTAGTTTTGTAAAGTTAATTTTACATTATTTAATTCCAGTAAATAATAGTGGCTATAATCGTATGAATGAAGAATAATAGTAAATTATGATGGTTTTGTTTGGTTGCATGAATTCATACTACCGAAAGTAAAGCTCATTAAAAGCATTTCGGTTCATGATTGCAGGATTTATACAGGACATTGGATGTATAATTTGGTTACCAGATATATAAGCCACGTACACAGGAAATGTCTTGGGCTTTTTACAGATATTTATTTATATGGTTAATAAATATTATACTTGGGTTAATGGGCCTTGTAAAATACCCAACCAGAGGAAGAAATACAAACAAAATGACTGTCATTCAAGGCAGAACATGTAATAAACACTATTTTCAATGGACAAACAAAAGGCACAGTAAAATTCAGATAGACTGGGGTATCAGAGACCTTTTACAGAGTTGATAAAAACAGAGCTGAGACTTAAACGCTAGGTGGATTCAGGATGAATCAAAATGACTTCTTCTTATCCAGCAGTAAAGAAATTAAAATAATGTTTCATAGATAGGTGCAAGGGCAAATGGATATGATTCCACAAATCTCCATACTTTTAGACTTGGGTTAAAACATGTTTGTATACATGTTTAAATCAGTCATAACCAAGTTTCTTTCCTTGGGACTGAGCCAAGTAACTTGGGTTTAAGATTGAGATTAGTTTAGTAGACCAGTGATAAAGTAATTCCAAGATTTTATGTTTCAGTTTATCTCTTATTATCATTTATCCTGGCAAAGCACACTTGTTTATGTCTATATATTTTCCCTTGCAAATATAGAACAAGTATGACTGCACTGATGTGCATCCCAGTGTTCTGCTACTCTGACAAAACAGATTCTCTGATCAGAGTTGAAGACCCTATCAATCAGCCCAATTGATTACAAGTGACATTTGACAAAGTGGCTAATCAGAGCAGTAGTCAGTTCCCCTCAACGCAAACACCATCCAATCCAACAGACTCTCACTGACTAAGGGGAAACAAAATTAGAAGAAAAGGACAAGAATACTCTCCATCACACTCTTTAATGAGATAAACTAATATCCAAATACTGGATAATGCATTTTTTCCATTTAAATATATGAATATACCAGAACATGAATGCAAAAGATTGTCATGGTCTTTAACATCCAATCACACATTACTATCATATAGATTGCATTCTATTACATTATATTGTTAGTACACTTACATACATTGAAGAATTTCTATTTTGGCTACTTGCTTTCAGACTGATTTCCATTCTGTAGTGAACAGCATTTTTAATATAATATAGAGCATATATTTTTAAATCTAAAGCAATGGAAATTTTACTTTCCAATTAAAGCCTAACATCTTCCATGCTTAATACTTTTCACATATACCATGGATCACTGAAGAACAGGAAAGTGCTAGGTAAACAAGTATTTGACTTATTAGTAAAATAAATGTATTGGCTAAAAATAAACATCAAAATAATGATCATTCAAGTTAATTCCCCCAATCATTTTTCATTTATTTATGAATTCACTTATATCAATATGACCTTTGGATGTTTACTTTTCTATGAGTTGTAATCCACTATTAGGATTATTTATCTTGATGCTAAAATTATTCCAGATTTGACCAGTGAAGCCTCTGCCAGCTTGCAGTGTTCTTTTACTCTGTTTCTTTCATTCTTTGAACATTTTCTAACCTTCTATGGAGTAAGATATTCTACACTTATCATTTCCCTAATGCCCCAGTACAGGAGTCATGGTTCCTTTTGCTGAAGATTGACATCTAGAAATTAACATTAGGGTGCTAAATGTGCTCATTGCTACTGATGTGGTATTGCTTCTAGCCCCTCTCAGCAGACACAGCTAAGATACCGATGATAAAGATGTGGATATAGTTATAGATATACAAATATCTGATGCTAATACTGCCAAAACCAATATGACATTATACCACACATGCTAGCCTTTCCCCTTTACATATTTGTAACTCTCTTTTTTAACAGTGAGAAAATACTATTCTCCATATAACTAATTTGCTCCTGCTTAAAATATACAGAAAATCTTCCAAAATTGTTAATTCATATCACTGAAAATAAAACACTGAAAAACTATAGTTTAACACATTCATTTATATTAATAGTTAATAGTTATTTTTATACAATATTTAAACACATTAATGTAAATGTACTCTGTCCTATGATAGTTCTAAGGCTTTGATGGATATATACATAATACCTGCTCCTCCTGCATCCTTACCTTGAGTGTGTGCAATGTTTATTTTTTCCTGTATATTTCCATACATAGCAATGCATTAAAAAAATTAAGTGAAATTAATACTACATATATTATTGTTCAGAACAAACTGTTTCTTTCAATTAAAAAATACACTGGATAAAGTTTGACAAAAGGATATACTCATGTAATTCACACTTTTATCAAGACTTTGAATGTTTTCATTTCCCAGAAATTCTCTTTGTGCCTCTTCCAAGTCAAATCCTGTCCTTGAATGAAATAACTTTTCTGAATTTTTCTCCACAAATTTCTTTTTTATAGAACTTCATATAAATGCAGTCACACAGTATTTGTCCAAAGATGATTTTCTGGCAGTATATTTAACTCTGATTTTAAATGTTAGTTATGAATTCAAAGAGAGTATGTGAACCTAAAAGTCTTTTGCCATAATATAATACAAAATTCACTAACAGTTTAAATTTCCCTCAACTAGAAAGAGAGTACAGGAATCTCAGGAGTGTTTATGCCAATGCAGGGATCTCATAATCTGTGTTTGTCTGTTTAGATACTGTAAAAATAAGTCCAAAATTCTGAGAACCTTCTATTATTAATATCACTGCCCATAACTGTATGTTTCTAAAGCTACATTAACGAGCTTTTATAAATTCAGTTACACAATTATATAATTTTTATCACCTTACTGTAGTTGAAATGGCTATTATTAAAAAGACAAAAAATAACAGATACTGGTGAAAATGTGGAGAAAGTGCATACTAGTACACTGTTGGTAAAAATGTAGACTAGTACAACCTCTATGGAAAATAGTATGGAGGTTCCTCATACATTAAAAATAGAACTACCATATGATCCAGCAATCCCACTACTGAGTATATATGCAATGAAAGTGCAATCGGTATGCAGGAGATGTCTGCATTTCCATATTCATTTCATCATTCTTCACAATAGCCTAGATATGGAATCACTCTAGCATTCATCGGCAGAATGAATGAAGAAAATGTGGCATATATAAACAATGAAATACCTTCAGCCATAAAAGAATGAAATCCTTTCATTTGCAGCAACATTGATGGAAGTGGAAGTCATTATGTTAAGTGAAATAAGCCAGCACAGAAAGAAAAAATATCACATGTTCTCACTCATATGTGGGAGCTAGATAAGTGGATCTCATGAAGGTACAAAGTAGATGATGGTTGCCAGAGGCTGGAAAGAATAGGAGGAAGAAGACGATGAAGAGAGGTTGGTTAATGGGCACAAAAATATACTTAGAGAGAAGGAATAAGTTTTAGCATTTAATAGCACAGCAGGGTGACTATAATTAATGATTTATTGTTACTTCAAATGGCTAGAAGATTTGGGACCCTCCAACTCAAAGAAATGATACATGTTTGAGGAAATGGAAATTTTAATTATCCTGACTTGATCATTACACATTGTGTACATGTATCAAAATATCACATGTACCCCATAGACAAGCACAATTATTATGCATCCATTTAAAAAATGGAGAAAAAGTCAGATATTCTCCAACCAGATGAAAATTTAAACCGAATTCACTTTTGACCACAGATCTAAAAATAATTAAAATGTCTGTTTACAATCTACTTCTAAAATATCAAATAATTCATATACATTATATATAGACATATTTATCACTTGTGAAGTGTGTAAAGTTGTTACTTAATGTAAGAAAAGAGACTCTTCAAAAATCCCACTGAATGGACAAGTAAAAAAATTTACACCCGGACAATCTTCCAGACAAAAAGTTGCTGTCCTCAAAAAACTTCGAATAATTTTTGCTATCCAAAATAAAACTGATCAAGGCAGACATACATTACTGAAATTTAGAGTCACAGTTTTCTAACAGTTTTTCTCAAAAGATGCTGTATAGAATATCAGTGTCCTGAGAAATAATCATTTATTCAATCAAGAGATACCTAGCAAGTCTCTGCCACATGAAATGCACAATGCTAGACAATGGAGCCACGATTGTGAGTATAAACGACATGAAGATCTTCAAAAGAAATAAAATTATGTGAGAGAATAACTGGATGGAGAATAAATGAGTGTTGTAAGGGATAAGCTCTTGCCTTTGGGCTAAGCAGGGAACAGTTATGCAAACCGCACAGAGATGAGCATTACAGGCAGGAAATTCAATTTATAGGCCTTTCTTTAAGGAGGTGTTTGGTCTACTCAATAATCCAAAAGACAGCTAGAAAGAGAGAGAAGGGCAAGAACAGCAAAAGATGAGTGTTAGGAAGCAGCAAGGGGAACTAAGGAATCTGTGGACAATGAAAAGGGATTTTGAATTCATTCTCAGGGCAAATGGAAGCTATAGGGGAGTTTAAGCCAAGAAGTAACATGATCTATATTTTTAAAAGATTGCTCTAACTCTCCAATATTGAATAATTTAGAGAAGGCCTGTAGTAGAAGCATGGAGACCAATTAGGCAAAGATATGTAGAGCTACCATGCACAGCTGGTTAGGTTACATAGTGCACAAATGCTTTAGATACAAAGGCAGGTTAAAATGAGAGATGGTGATATGATTTGTATGTGTTCCTACCCAAATCTCACCTTGTATTGTAATAATTCCCACTTATCAAGGGAAGGGCAAGGTGGAGAGAACTGAATCAGGGGTCAGTTTCCCCAGTACTGTTCTCATGGTAGTAAGTCTCATGAGCTCTCAAGGTTTTATAAATAGAAGTTACCCTGCACAAGCTCTCCTGCATGTTGCCATTTAAGAGGTGACTTTGCTCCTTCCTCGTTGACCTTCTGCCATGATTGTGAAGCCTCCCTAGCCATTAAAACTGTGGGTCCACTAAAACTCTTTCTCTTTATAAATTACCCAGTCTCAGGTATGTCTTTATTAGCAGTGTGAGAACAAACTAATACAGTAAACAATTGGGACTCTGGTGATGGTTGTGGAAAGGGGAAGAATGTAGGGCACACGCACATACATACACACACACACATGCACACATATGAAATAAGATTCACATGTAGCATTTATGTGTGGGTAACAGAGAGCGATAAACAATAGTGTCTGTTTTTCTAGCTTAAACTCCTGAGGAACTGATGGTGGCATATGAAGGCATGAGAAATCATGCCTAACTTTGAACATATGAAAGTTGAGATTTTTCTGACCCGACTATGAGATGATATCAAGGATATATGAACTTGTAGTTTAGAGGAGAGATTGATGTGGCCCTCTCCATGAAATTGGGAGAAGCCAACCTATTCATGGCACTTATGACCATAGAAGAAAGGGGATTACCTGGAGAGGGAACACTGAAACTGAAAAGTAGTGGGCTTAGGCTTAAGATCTACTGGTACACGTACATGCTGGAGTTAATTAGAGAAAGAAGAGTAAGCAAAGAAGACAACATGTGGCCCATGATGTAAAAAGAGAGCTCTAAGTATGCACAATTGAAGCCAAGAGAAGTGAATGCTACAAGTAAGAGAAAACTAACTGTGCCGAGGAGTGATATTGAGAATTTTCAACATGGAGGTCAATCTTTGATGAGGCAACTTCAGTGGAACATTAAAAATGGAAGCCAAGTTAGAGTGAACTGATGGTGAATTGAAACTGATGAGTGGAGAAGGGGAATTGGAGAAAGCATGTAAATGCAACACAAAAGAAGATAGGCTACGAAGGGATGGATAAAAATGAAGACAATAGCCAGAAATGGTAGATAAAGGGAATTTCCATTTTTGGATGAGAGATATTACCATACTCTTGAATGCTTACTAGAATTCTGTACCACAAGATTTTCTTTTTTCATCTCCTTCTTATTATATGGGAAATACTCGCCTCTTTCTGGGATTGAGTACCATTTGCAATGTGTTGCAAAGTCAAGAAACATCACACATTTGTAGAACAATAACTCACTGAAATTCAGTTAAGAGGTTCTCAGTCTTGGTGGTGTAATAGGTTTGATAGTCATAGAGATGATTTATTCTGAAATCAAACTGCTGACAGCTTCTTTTGTCTTCAATTCTTCTTCACCTGTAGAAATTCAAAGACCTCTTCAGATGCATCCAAATGAAAAGGGAATGATTCACCATCTAAGTCAAAAGTGTAAAGAAAGAGGCAGAAAGGGGTAAAAACGGGGAAAGGAATTCGGGAGGAGGCTAAAGAGAAAAAGATGATTTATTTTTCATGGACCTGGCTTTTTTCCCTCCACGTAAGGTTTTGAAATTTGTCCTTGTTATCTGCAATTTTTCCCTTAAATTGCTGTATAGAATGAATACCACCATTTTTATGTAGCTGTCCTCCTCTTGATAGACATGTAATTTGTTTCCATTTGAGGCCTGTTATAAATAATAATGCCATGAGCTTTTCTCATACATCTCTTTGTGGGCATATGCATATATTTTCCTTGAGTGCATACCTAGGATTAGAATTGTTGAGTGGCAGGACAGGTGTGTGTTAAGCTTTAGGAGATACTGACAGGGTTCTCCAAAGTAATTGTTCCAATTCTGGCAATATGGAAAGATTGGTTTCTCCACACTCTTGCCTACAGTTGGTGTTACCATTTAAAAAAACAAAAACAAAAACAAAAAACAGCTACCACAGTGACTGTGAGTGGTATCTCATTGTGGTTTTAACTTTTACTTTTATTGAAATTCACATTTTTTAAAAAAACTTCCTAGGTAATTATAATACGCATCTGGGTTTGAAACCATCGTTTTAACAGTTGCATCAAAAAGTCGGATTGCACCTGGAGATGTGTTTAAGCATGTGAGCTGAAAGGATAGGACGGATAAGAAAACGGAAGAAGGTAGCATAGCTTGGGTGCACCAAGAGAGTGGAAGGCTACAGTGGGAAAGAGGAAGAACTAATGAGAGATTAACTCGAGGCCAAGATCAATGTGAATGTTGAAGTCACAACGTTAATGTCAAAGCTTGGATGGTGAAGGGAAGAATCAATCTGAGCCATAATTTAGAGTGTTCAAAGTTGAGAAAAGAATGGTTTGAGTTGGGTTGTTTATTCCCAGGAGTCTATCAAGATTTCATCAAGAGAAGGAGGGAAAGATCAAGAGCAAGGGATTTTTAATTTAAAAAAAGAAGAAGAAATAAATTGGAGCTGAGACAGTTACCCTAACCTTCCTTCCCTTAGGTACACGAGAAGCTAAAGAAAAATCCTCCAATTGTGAGGGCTTCATGGAGGTGAGTTTCTAAGCACACACCCAGCTTTCAGTAAAATCAAGAAGGTGAAAAGAGGAGATAAGGGCATTTGCTGAAAGCAGGTTAGAAATCCCAAAAGGCAGTCGGAAGCGAGTGAGGGGTGGGTGCACTGAGTCATGCCAAGATTAGGACAGAGAGCATGCTTCCGGGTGTCCTGGCTATAGGGGAGTAGAGGAGGATCTGTGCATCTGACAGTGTCCACAGTTAGTGGAAGACACTCCATTGTGGGCTTGGTTCTGATAGTACTTCCTTGAGGGTGGCTTTCTAGTCTCAGTACTGTATTCTCTGAGGCTTTCCTCGTCCTGTGGAGCTGAACCCTAAAGCTTGTTTGGGAAATATGACAAAGATTGGGGCATGATTTCCTAGAAAGAAAAAAAAATTAAGACTTAATGGACAAGTGAATTTTGGAAATGCTAAACATCTAATAAATTTCACCATTAAATATTCTTTGGAAATTCATGTGGTTAAAAAGTATATCCAATTTTAATTTTGCCTGACCCCAAATTTTCCAACATATTTGATTTCAGAACATGTTGAAGGATAATGGCTTCCACTGAACTCTATATGAAAAATATTGATCTAATATATTTATTATTGATCTTAAATTATCTATTTGGCAATCTTCCCCCCATCACTCCAGTCCACAGAGCTTGATTCCTTTGACCCCATTCAAAGCGAAGCTCCTACAATTCCAACAGAGAAAACCTAAGGAGCATAACTTCAAAATCCAGTATTTCTCCAAAATAACTCTAAATCTGTATTCTAACCCAAGTCCAGTAACTGAGCTCCTACCTTGACCTTGTAATTGTGTCTAGTTTGCAAAATCCCAAGTGTCGTCTCTTACCTATCCGAGGCTTTAACAGCAGGTCTTTTGTTCTAGCCCATCCAAACACTAAGACCACACCATGTTCATGTCAGCTCTTCTGGATAGCAAATTTTTTTTTCTTCCTGCTTCCCTCATAATTGTGAATTTTCCTAGTTTTTCTTTTATTATTTTCCTCATGTAGTAGTCACTGTCTCTTGCTAGATAAAGAATATTCATTCTTTTCATGTAGCCTTTCTTCTTGGCTGAGTTTCCTCTCATCTTCCATAGCTGATTTCACATGAGTACTTGCTTACATGGTGCATAAGTCTGTTCTAGGATACCTCCTGTACTAACTAACCTGCAGTCCTGGTCCTATGCATCCAATGTGAAAGGTAGCTGGCTGCCTATCTTATAACTCAGAACCACAAATAAGTAAGAACAGGCTAGTAAAATTAATTAGGGGAAAAATGATTTATCCTATTCTGAGTTTCAAGAGATTTACTAATCATAAAAAAGAAAGTCAGAGGTAATGCTGGTTTTACGTCTTTATTTTTCTTTATTTGGGGGGTGGGGGCTCAGTGAAAATATGAGATAACACCTTTTAACAGACACAGTGCTGACACATAGGTTTCTCTTTTCAATGATATTTACCTGGATTACCCTCATTCAATTTGGGTATTTCTTAACATACATTCTGAAGCAAGCACTTTCTACCATTTACACATACGTTTATTATGAGTTTGGCATAAACTGGCATGTCACGCTACTCTGTGAAAGTCAGAAATCTGACACCAAAACCCAAAAGCCCCCATTCTTAAATCATGACTGCCTTATCATCCTTGACAAAACTGAAAGCAGGAAACAAATTTTGCATCTAAGGCATGAAATTAACATAGCATATTTGACCTTTGCAAAGTGGATGTGATGTGAAGACAGTAAAGGGATGTAGCAAAGCTTTAGAGTCTAGTACCTTGACAATAACTAGGCAAAATGATATTGCCCATACATTCTCCAGATATTTATCAGTATCTGTGTTTAAGTGAATATTTAGTTCTTGCTCATAGTGAAATATGTTAACCAAACAATGGTAATTGCTTATTTTCAAAGTCATCTCAACATTAATGAAAATATTTAAAAAACAGTCACCCATATTGACTGTTAATTCATATTGTCATATGAGTCAGTTCAGCTCAATCACCTATGCGGTCCTCAAATTCCACCTAATTATCTGCTGTCCTCGTCCCTCAGGCAGAATGTAGGCTGGAAGCTATTAATAGCTTATATGCTGGTGCTAATCCTGGTGTCGCCCCCACACCACACAGGTAAGTACCTAAAATTACCCTGGAGTGCTGCAATGAGAAATAACAGCTTTCTTCTCCTTGGGAAGACAACCTGCCTATTTGGCCCTTTATTCCATGTCTTGGATGGAAACAAGCCACAGGATACAAAAGCTTAACATGTGGACCTTGTATTAATACTTGAATATGTTAACTCTGCCATTCACTAGGTGTGTAACCTTTGAAAACTTTTTTAACTTAAGACTTTATTTTGTAATGGCTGCCATCCTAGTTTGTATATGACCATATCACTTCTCTTATACCCCCCTAAATGGCTCCCCATTACTTAAAGGATAAGTCTCATCCTTGTGGTAGGACATGCCGGGCTCTTTATAATATGGTTCCTGCCTTTCCAATCCACACTCAGATTCCAGCTAGGCCCAATATCCATCCATAATTTACTGTGCAAACTTGAATATGTTTCTGGACTCTCTGAACTCCAGTTTCCATATCCATAAAACAAATACTTTAATACTGTATACTTGGCATAGATATTTTTCTCAAAATAAAGCCTGGTTCATAGAAATTCTCAGAAAATATTTGTTATTATCATTAGTACTTAATTATTTTTATTCTTTTTGTTACGCTTTCATATTTATGGTAGGTCTTATCCAAACATGACTCTGGATGAACACAGATGGAAAATGTCTAGGTCCTAACAATGCAAGAACAGGTAATGTATGACTGTGTAAGAATTTCAGGAAAAAAAAAAAACATGAAAACTAAGCCCAAAAACATGGCTTGATAAAGAGTAGCATTATTGATTTACATGGAAGAATGAACTATTTCTAGGCAATGGTATGGTTTTTATGAGACTGCTAACGTCAGAGCCTGGGAGCCCCTCTGCCAAAACTCCTAGGACAATGTGAATTTCTCACTTGTCAAGTGATGCTGGCTGCCACTGTCAACCAATAAGAATCATCAGGGAGATCTTGAGAAGCAATGCTTGAGCTGCTCTCCAAGTTCTATCACATCTTTGAGATGTCTAATAGAGCTAGTGAGCAGAATCCATCACTTTCCTTGAGTTGCGTTTTCATCCATGATCCCAGCCTGAAACCTTGGATATGCCTCTCCATGCCTTTGCTGCCCCACCTGCCTGAAAATCCAGTTCCCCTTTGATCTGCCTTTTTCATCGAAAATGCTGCCATCCTTTATTTTTCCAACAACTAAATAGCAAACTTGAGTGAAATCTATTGATAGTAAATCTGGGTAAAGCAGTGATGTGATAAGATGTCCTCCTGCTGTTCATTTTTAGATCTGTTTAGAAAATGCATCTAAGCAGTTTGTTGTCCCTGAAAAAATTAATTCCTCTCTAAAAGGCTTATATCTAAATGCCTTTGTGAGACAGCTCTCTCAGCCCCTAACTCTCTGGCTCAGATCAAGAATTGCTGTTTAAAACACTAATCTCAAGGACTCCTTCCTTGCAGACCCTTGGATCTAAGTATCCTTTGGAGCTTTCAGCTATGGGCATAGACTTTTCCCATTCTTCTCTTTGCTGACATAAGATAGTATGAACTCATCTGAGAGGAATATGTTATTGTTTTCTGGTTCTATTGTGAATGTTAATTAGAGAAAAAGAACGGTATCTTTTTTCTTGTGCTTCTCATTATATTTTCTGCAACCTGGAAACAGGAACTCTTACTTTGGCATTCAAACAGTGCCAGGCCCATTGTAAGATGAACAATAAACTCACTATTAATGAACAAATGGATGAATACATGAATGATGTTGTTTTTCTCTCCTTTGCCTTAATGTAGGTGACAAAAAAAAATCATTAGAAATGATAGTGTCTAAAATGCAAATAAGAAGTGCCAACATTTCTTTCTTTGTAATTGTATTTTAATCTAAATGTTTTTTCCTCTCCTAAATAAAGGTTTCTGCCATATTCACAGCTGGCTAAAGGAGATTTTGCACAACTGGTTGTATATACAGGTTTAACATGAGCTAAGATGTCAATATTCATACAGCTCCACCTCATTAAATCCACCTTGCTAGCGACTTGGACTGTGTAAGATTTATTTTTTAAGGGTCCCAAATTGTGCTGGTGTCAGCAATCCAGCACCTGTTAGTCATCATGGACCTAGTTCACCCCTCTGAGCTATTGCTTAGCATTCTGACAGGCAAGGTTTCTGACAGGCAAGCTGAAGGTGACAGGGATGGATGTTTTGAGAGTAGAATGCAGCACGGCACTCACCTCTGCCAGACTGCATACGCGAGGCTCCGAGGATGCGAGGTCACGCTGCCAACAGCCATGATGGGCGTATGGGCTGCAGTGCCCTTAATTGGGTGCACATGCTCTGGCATCGCTGTGCCCTGATTAGCACTATGTGGGCCGATCAGCACTAGGCTGGAGCACAGCACTTTCAGGGGAAGAACATATGGGAAGTGCAGATGTTCAAAGGGTGGCTTCACCCCATGTGCAGCCAGCAGCCCTCTTTGAAGAATTATCATTTCCTATCCTAAGCAAGAATATGCAGGAAGGTTCCAAATGAAAGTGCTATCTGAGGAAGAATCTGATCATTTTCTTTTCAGGGACTCCCTACTTGGTGTTCCTATTAGACACCATGACCTTAAAAGATGCCCTTGAAACACAAAAATGCTGTCTTTCTATGATGAAAATAAGATTTCAATACTACTATACCAGAGTTAATTATCAAAGCTTCCCCATAGGAAGTAGAGTTGAAGCAGTCCACATGTTACCAGGTCATATAATTTGTCAATATATATATTATTAGATTATTCATTACTTATTCATTTAATAATTAAACAAGCTTATGGAGCATTTACAATAGACCAAAAATATTAAAGGGATAATAGACATAGGCATGTAGTAAAAGGAAGACTAATCGAAAAAATTCATTTACTTACAAAGGACGCAATAGGGCACAGTGAACTGTAAATTAGATGACAGCTAAGCAATTAGTCCCAATTCTTCCAATAATTAGTTGTGCTCCCTGGGCCTCAGTTTTCTCACTCTGAGCTAATCATATTCACCTAAATGATTACAAATGTCCTTTTCAGCCCTAAAATGTTATGAATTTATATCCTTTATCTTTCTAATCATGTAGTCAATTTATTCATCCACTTGTGAATTTCGTGAATCTCATCACCTAATCTGTGCCAAGCACAGTTCTAGGTGGTGAAGATACTCTAGCCATAAAACACTTGAGCTTGTGTTCCAGTGCAGCAAGTTGAATTTTCGCATATAAGGAAACAATATCGTTTCAAAAAGTCATCAGTACAGTGAATAAAAGTAAAACAAGGAAACTGAATAGAGAACAACTGTTAATTAATTTCACTAGGGTGGTCAAGTAGATAGAGCTACCACATTTCAGTAGGAAGGTACCAACCATACACATGTACACTAATAAATTAACAAGATAATTTATAATAGTGATAATGCCCCAATACATCTTTTTTTTTTTTTAAGGGAAGGGATATGGGTCATGTTGGATATGAGTTACCTTCAGGTATGCTCCATGTATATTTTCTATATACTGTGGTCTATGTTGAAAGAGAAGGTCCAATCTGGAACATGCCACTCATGAAGTAAAAAAATGGAAAGCTGAGCTGAATCACATTCTTAAAGTTTCTGATGTGATGGGGTGTGTGCCACCACGTTTTGATGGTCAAACCAAGTTGGATATAATACTCCTCCCTTCAGAAGGAGGACGTGAAGTATATATTTGTGTGCAATAATAAATTCTAGAACAAATCTTAAAAATCTTAATTTTCCAGGCACCTTAAGCTAATTTTACTAACATTTCAACAGATGTGTCCAATGCCTTTTGACCATGCTAAATGGTCAAATTTATCAGATTATCTCTTAATCTCTTTGGCTTTCCCCTAGAGCTCTTCTTCCCAGTTGTTTTCATTTAACTATGTCAACCGAACAGTTGTTGACAACTGGGATATCCTGTCAACATTTTTTGTGTTCATTTATGTTTCTTAGATCCCATGTCTTCTTTTAAGAAAATCTCGTGTCAAAGTTATACAGGTTATAGGATATGTTACATTTTATTTTTACTACTGCAACTTGAAAATATTTGATCTATCCTTAATATGTCTAAATGTATATCATATACATATAAGAGATAAAATGCTGTATTTAGAAGTGGGAAAGAAAATTATAGATAATTAATTGAATTATAGATAATGAAAACCATGGGTTTTTAAACTAAATTTATTAAGTTGAAAGTTATTTTTACAAATAGCTTATGTAAAATGTCTTTCTGGGTCACATTTTTTATGTTTTCTGTATCTAATTATTCTACCAAAATATTAGTTTCTTGCTATTCTGGAAGTATTATCAGCTAGATTAAAATGTCTAAACGTGCTGCCATACATTTCCTGTTTGTAAGTGTGATGATAAAATATTTTTCCATGAAAAATATCTATAAAGGTACTCTTTCAGTATAGAATTCTTGATTAAAATTTATAAAATAAAACAAATATTTGTATTCCCTTCTTTAATTGATTATAATCACTGTAAGCTAACAAAAATATTAACTGTCATTTTCTTAAATAGTTTGCATAAGTAATCATCAAAGTCCATACACTACATCTTACCTCCTAAGGAGCAGATGAGCTTAAGTTGACACTTGCTAAAAGAGCTGATATGTCATTAAAATAAGGTTATTTTTTAGTGAATAAATGTTCTAAGAATGACAATTACCAGATTATTTACACCAATTATTATATAATGGTTTCTTTTAGATCCTCCATAAAAGGGAAGCAATTAAAAATTGCTTTGGAACTCGGCAGTTCTAAAGCAATTAGTTTAATATTGCTTAGAAAATAATCACCAACTAGTTTAATATTGCAAAGTTATAAGAATTCAAGAAAATATCCCAATTGAAAAATACATAATTAGGTTTCAAATATTTGAAATGTTATCTTCCTAAATTAATGACACTTAACTTACATATTTGTTTCTTTGCTTATATTGAATTTCTGAACATAATGAATCACCAACAAAAGTATGGGATTAGGCAGATATTACCTGGTAAGCCAGTTAGCATGTTTTGAATAGTTAGGAGAATTTTACTCTCCCTCATAGAGCCCAAGAAATCTCAGGTAATGTATTCAGTTCTTTCCAAGGTCTTTTAATTCTTTGTCTCAGTAAATTTTTCTTTCTTACCACTGACCAGTTTAAAATAGAGGAATAGAACAATGGGTGTTGAGAGGGGCAATGTGCTCTGGCTCTGAGATTCCCTGAACAATAGTTCTTATAGGATATGACAAGCATTCAAGCCCTGACGTCTCTATACCAGGGCCCTTCTCAGGGCTATGTTTGCAGCAAGCAACCTTAGGGATGAGAAAATGCCTCCCTTTGGGATAAAGAGCAAGCCTGTATTCTTGACTTTGGGACCTGTATACAGCAGACATTCTGGGTTCTTATATTCTCCTAAAGAGTGTTGTTATGTTCTTATTGTTTTAGCAGGCATTTCAGGCATTTATTAATAACATGCCTAAATTCAAACTGAAAAATTTATCTCCTGGGCAATGGTTAGAGCTCAAATCTCAGTTCAGTTTTTAGCCCTAGCCGGATTGTTTAGATACTCCACCGTACTTGAAGGTGCAGGGATCAGCCAGAAATTTGGGTAGAGTTTATATACAGAATATGGGTTTCCTCCCTGCCTTCTGGACCTTTCCTTTCTGGGATTTCTTCCACACATTTCTACTGCCTATGATGGAACAATCTTTGTTCCCTAGTTCTTCAAGCCACCAAAAATGAGAAATTTTATCAAATATTAGCCAGCTACTATAATCTGAACACATCCCCCAAAATTCATGTGTTGAAATTAAATAGCCAACGTGATAGTATTAAGAGTAGGGACCTTACAGAGGTGATTAAGTCATGAGGGCAGAGCTTTCATGGATAGGATTAGAGCCCCTATAAAAGGGTTTGAGACAAACTAACACAAGAACAGAAAACCAAACACCACATGTTCTCACTCGTAAGTGGGAGTTGAACGGTGGGAACACATGGACATCGGGAGGGGAACATCACACACCAGGTCCCGTCGGGGGTGGCCAGCAAGGGGAGGGATAGTATTAGGAGAAGTACCTGATGTAGATGACGGGTTGATGGGTGCAGCAAAACACCGTGACACATGTATACCTATGTAACAAACCTACATGTTCTGCACATGTATCCTAGAAATTAAAATATAAAAAACAAAAATAAATAAAACTTTTTTAAAATGGGCTTGAGAGACTGGGTTCATTCTGTCCTGCTCTTGTCATTTCGGAACTCAGCAATCTTTCTTTTTTTGCCCTTCCACATCTCGCCACGTGAGGACACCATTTCACCCTTTCTGTCACATGAGGACAGAGCAAGAAGGCCTTTGTAAGACACCAAATGCCAGTGCCTTGCTCATGAACTTCCCAGTCACCAGAACTCAGAGAGATACATTTTTAACATTTATAAACTACCCAGTCTCAACTATTTTGGTATAACAGAGCAATCAGACCAAGACATCACCCTACAAGGTGTTCAAGTTAAAGCCATAACAATGGAAATTACACTCAAAGCTATTTTCGTCCTCTAAAGTTTGACTCCTGCCCAGTATCTTGCTGCTTTTTGTGGCTTTCCAAAGCTTTAGATAATTGTTTTTCATATTTTCCAGGGTTTATTATCTATGAAAGAGTTAGACCAGTAGCAGATACTCTGCTGTATCTGAATAGGAATATCTACTCTTCAACTTTAGTTAAAAGAGTAAAAATTGTAGACATTCTTGCTGCAACCTCTACATGAATATCCTATAGACTTGCTTTTCATATGTGATCATAAGAACTACTCTCATTTTAAAAGCTTTAAGTTTTTATTATATTTAATGAAAAGGTTAGCTTCTTACACCAGTAATAAAAAATAGAATGATCTTCTCAACCAAGTAATGATACAACCATTATGCAACTTAAGCTTGTAAATAAAACCTGAAAATAAAGTCTCATCTTCTATTAAAATATCATATACTTTTAAAAATTAAAATTTAAGACTTATAATCAAACTACTAAAGTAGGTTTTTGTATGTCTATACATTTCTAGAAAAAGAGTCCCACCACTTCCATTTCACTATTCCTATGCAATGATAATGATATTTAGGGCTTGAAACTACTGCAAATAGAAATGGTCCAGTAGTTACTTGAATGTATCTGTATCCGTTACACACACACAGATATTTTACTTACTTTGGTAAAATCAGCACATCTAAATGATAATAAACTTAGCTTGAAAAATAACATTTTGATTTAAAAACATAACATTTGTACCCTAACACCTTCATATGACTTTAAAACAAGAGGATCAGTTAAAGCAGTTATTTTGATAATAAATTTAAAAATATATACTTTTTTATAAATTAATACTACAAGCTGAATCATTGAGAAGGATTTATTAAATCCATTTTATAGTCTTACATATAGTAAAATATCACTACGTGTGATTAATCAATTTGGCTCATTTCAGTAAAGATATAGAACTAGGAAATGTATTCAAAGATACACAGTTTCAACTTGTTTAAGAATACTTAAATAGACCTAAGCTAACAAAGCACTGCCTAGCAGGAGTTCTCAGAAAGATACTAAAAAGGATATCAATTGTGTTTAAAATGGTACCCACAGTGTACTTGGGGATGATTCGAAGGCATTTAATATCTTTCCCATATTTCACATACATCTTGGGCTTGCCTAAAAAATCCTGCCTTTAGAGAATAAATCAAAATTAAACTATTTTTCTTGCTCTGCATTAATGAAGTTCCATGGTGCTATGTATGATTTCCCACTAGTTTAATAGACTTCATTTTCTTTGGCACTTTTCTAAGAGATAATCAGAGTCCAGAGAAATTGACTATAGTATATTAACAATCAAAATTGTGATGTGCCAATGAGCATAAGCACATTTAATATACATCGCTGGTCCCCATTCAGGAATGTGATTGGTTAAAGATTGCTTATCTTGTTCTTCTATTGGGATAATCTTCGCAAAGCTTTTAAAAAGGTGGTCTACATGATCATATCTTACAGGGAGAAAAAGTTATATTAGAAAACAATAACATTAACGTTAGACAAAATAATTCAGAAACTTGACTAACATCATTTGACAATAATTTACATTTTATTACAGTGAAAGGATAGCCCAATTTATTCCTTTATGACCACCAATGATTTTTAAAAATCTCTTTCAAAGTGCAGATCTCTTTAATGCACTTCAACTTTTGCCACAGCTATACCGTCTTCATTATTCTGAAATGACTTTGAATATTGCTTTTCCAAAGATTTAAATTATTTTTACACACACAGTGCTTCACAGAAGACCAGTGAACCAGAATGCATGACTGGTTATTACTGTCATAATTTGAAAGACATCTGAAACAAGACTTAAGTGAAGTCATGGGTTATTTCTACTTGAAATGGAGTCATCAGTACTTTTAAAATTTAACTTACTATAGTTTCTTCATAAGAAGAATTCTCACTGCTTCATTTTTCTTATATCATTTCATACCTAAGGCTTATAGCTGAGTGTTGTCCTGAGTCAACATTTGTATTTCTCTATATGTCACACACAAAAATGATTACTTTATTTTCCATTATTCCAATATTTTATTCTGGTATTGTATAAGAAGATAGGCATTCAACTATGACTCAAATTTTCTATATTTCAGGATATTTCTTTTGGATTTCTTTTATTCTTCTTCTAACTACTCTTCAAGTGCTAATGTTCTCCAAATATTTCTCACTTTAGAAGTAGGAAACTACTTCACTAGGCTTTTAGACTTGCTTATATCCAGCTTACTTCTTGTCTGTTTCTTCATTTTATTCCTGAGTGATTTTATCTGTGGCCATGACATGACCCATACTATACATCTGTGCTCCAAACTCTTGCATTCAAATGCTTCTGAGACATAACTACCTATATTTCTCATAAGCACGAAGCCACAAACATCTGAAGCAGAATTCACCACTTACCACCTTAGGCCTCTAGCACGCCATATCACTATGAATGACACCATCATTTTTCGTCACTCAAGCCTACAATTTATCTGTTCTCACGTTTTCCTTCTCCTATCCTACGCATATTTTATATAATTGAAATCAACCCAATAGTCCCATAGGTAGTTTTCTAGATAAACATAGAAATTGACCCTTCTGGTCTTAGAGCTCCAATCTTGTATTTGTTTTATCTAAGTTTCTTCCGCAGGATAAAACCTTAAGGCCTCTCAAAAAAGAGTTTGAGTTTCAGTCAAAGAACTGAAACTCACCAGATCACTACACCCAGACAATCAAAATACTGGACCCCTCATTCATTCACCATAATTGCTTCTTTGTCCCTCCCTAGTTCCTGTTCTTATACATTGTTATATTTCTTCCTTGCTGTATAAACCCCTAATTTTGATGGTTCAGGGAGATGGATCTGAGACTGAGCTCCCATCTACTGCAGCACCCGATTAAATCATTCTTCCTTAGCAATACTCATAGTCTCAGTCATCGGCTTTCTGTGTGGAGACAGCAGGACCTAGACCAAACCCCTGGTGTTTTGGTAACATAACCGTGTCCTATTGGTTCTTTTGTGCTAATTTTCATTAGTATGTCTACTTGACATCAGTTGCAGTTTATACCATCTTCGTTTTTTTCCTGTGCCATTTCAAGAGCCTCCACCCCATGTCTCCAGGCTTCACTTTTCTAAATCCAACACAACACCAGCAAGGGAGAATTCCCAATGCAAAAATCTGATCATGCATGTCAGTCCTGCCAAATCTGGTCTCACTTCCTTTCTTCCTGCATCCATGTATCCTCCAACTAGAAAGAACTGCTCACTCCACATGAGACCCACTCTGTGCCTTGTTACGTGCTCTGGACTCCATTTCAAATTCCATTTTCTCACCGCTTCCCTTGCATACATATGTTTCCTATGATTGACTTTGGTATTTTTTTTCTCATTTTCAGGGCAGAATTTAAAGATGCCTTCCATGTTATAATTCCTTCCTTTTCCCTGACCCAGAGGGCCTAGTTACAACCCAATGCTTACTGATATTATATCTATGGTATCACTTATCACGTGGTCAAGAATAAGCTTTATATTTAAATTTTTATTTTCAGGTTTATCTTTCACTTTCTATTTTTTAAGACTTTCATAATCAACTTTTATGATTCTTTCTGCTCTATTTGTACCTTCTGACATTAATATTTTCTTCGACTCAAAATATCTGACCACTGTATTCAATTACCTCCACTTCTTCCATTTAAAAAATTTTTTTTGCATTGAATATATCACTTTTTTCTTTCTTTCTTTTGAGGATACGCATCACTAGGCTTTTAGACCAGCTTATTTCCATTTCGTAACTCTCAAATTCTGCCACCTAGTTTCTCAGTAAGATTTTTATTCACAGAAAATTTGACACTAAGCCCAATACATTACTATGGAGGAATATTATAGTTGGAAAGCAAGAGGATTTCACTGTATCTAAAATATGGCCTGAACTGACAAGCAAATACAATCTCTCTCAAAAGTAATACCTTTATACATATCATCTGTATTCACTGAGGTTTTCATAAGATAGGAATAGTTCATATCTAGGGAAATAAAACCTTCTTGTTATATCAAAATAAACATGAACTATATATGAATATGTGGTCACACACATAACAATCAAACTTTTAAAATACATATATAGATGATTGTGTGTACATGTTTATAGTTTTTTTTTTACCTGAAATGAATATATCTGTTTAAAATTTCCAATTTTGTATAATCTCCAGTCATTTATTTCCATATAGGATCCTCTTTCATCACAAAACCCATATCCTCTTGTTTGCCTGCACATTCTACCCACCCTGTACACACTATTCTTGCAATTTTTAAATATGCATACTGAGTTTTTTTTCTCTAATTGTCTTTAATTTCACAATTGGTCTAAAAAGCCATGTATTTTAGAACTAGAAGAAATTATTTTATTCAACCTTCTGTTTTTAGGTACATAAATCTTATTATCCCTACTGTATTGATCAAACTACTATAGATAAGGAAGTTAAGTGACTTTGCAGAGGTGATCCAATGTGTATTAGGACCAGATGTCCCAGAAGTAAGGGCTCTTAATCCTATTACCTAGTGCTCTTGGCAATGCTTATGTAAGTATCCATTATTGCCATGCATTGATTTTGCCAAATCATCTTTTAAAACTTTTTATATTTGTACTTTTATACTTTCTAGATTTATATATTTTTATACTTTTTATATTTATATTCTCTGTGTTCTGAACTTGATAAAATAATTTCACATTATTTTCTTTGATTATACTTATATTAACCTCTATCTACCTCAAAACTCAATCATTTCTTCTTTCATCTATAGATATCTATTAGTAATTTATGCCATGCACTGCTCAAGATACGGAAATTAAATGTGAGCCATCATCACAGGGCTCACAGTCTAATGAGAGATAAAACAACTAAGCAATGCAATCTGAAAAGCATCCCCATGCCTCCTGTGCCAAGATACAGGAAAACATTAGATAGGTAATGGGAAGAATAAAAATAACCAAAATAAGACCTAAAGGATGATTTAGAAAAGCCATGTTAATTATGAAAATTATGTTCCAGGCACAGAGTACCATGCAAGAGGCCATGGTGCATCTTTGTGACTAAAAATATTATAAAATGGCTGGGTCATAGGACATAAGAGCAGTGTTATTAAAGATGCCACTAGAGGTCTGAAAAGAAATCAAATCTTCATGAACTTTGAAACTCTTATAAGGAAAGTTGGATTTTATTCTAAAGAAAATAACAAGTAAAGGATTAACCCCCCATTCTAATGTCCCATTATGTGATGAGTCAACCTTCCAACATTATTGTGATACTCCTCCTTGGTTTCTGATTTCCATTCTAAAGAGACTTATTTTTATGGTCATCACCCTGCTTAGAATTTTTTCAATTAAATATCTATTTTCAGTTATGTCCAGACTGTAGGCACTGGTAAACATTTAAGATTTAGAGTTAAAATATGTAATCATTATCAGAATTTATTGAGCACTTAACCATGTCAGGGATTGGGCTAAATTCACTTGTCATCCTGACTTACAACTATGAAAACCTATGATATAATCTTCTTTATCTCCCAATTACAGATGAGAACTTTTATGTTCATAGAAGTTAAATAATCTGCCAAAAAATTCAAACAGTTAGTAAATTTGTAGTGTCAGTTTTACATCCATGCTTATATACTCACTTCCTTTACGCACAACACATCCTTGCAAAGAATACTGGAAATCCAGTATGTGAAACTTGAAAACAGTAAATGCATTTTTTAGGAAGAAAGTATACATTTGCAAAAATCTTCAAAGATATATTAATACCATTTATTTCCCAACTTTAATAAATTCTCTTATTTAAAAATTTCTTCAGCAATATACAGAGTCAAACCAATTAAACCCCGCAAACCACAGAGTCTAAATATTTATCTGAGTCCAATTTTTCTCCTTAGTATTAAATTTATGGGTCTGTGCATCTATTACTAATGTTAGCACTTTCAGTTTTCATTTTACATTTATTATTTAAAAACAATAAGAACAGATGACAACAAAAGCTGCTTGTCAAAAAAATTAAGCCCTATTGGACTCAAAGGGGCTAATGCTGAAGTTAAATGGATCAGCTGACAGGCAGCACCATTACCAATATTCTAGAATGTTCTTTCTTCATTTCATGATCAAAGCCTTTATTCTACATACTCAAATTCAATTGATAGATTTTATTCCATAATTTATGACAATACAGAGGCTCGTTTTTGGTTTGTTTTTCTTGTCTGTTTTGTTTTTTGGTAGAGACAGAGTCTTGCTATGATGCCCAGGCGGGTCTCAAACTCTTGGCCTCCAGCAATCCTCCTGCCTCAGCCTCCCAAAGTGCTAAGATTACAGGGGTGAACCCTCGGGCCTACACACAATGCAAAGTTTTGAAAGCATATTGGTCAAAGTCTAGAATTGCTTATTATTTACAAGGTTATTGTGAATATCATAAAACATGAATGTAAGGGTTGTATGTTCCAAGTGTGTATATCTCAGGATTTTCAAGATTTTATAGCAGTGGAATTTGTTTTCATATTTTTTCTGATTTTCTTTCAGGTTAAGGCCACCCAGCAGTATACCAGCCCAATATGTTTTGGAACAGTAACCTCCAGGCTCTATTTCTGAATCCCCCACTTTTAATTCACTCTGACAGTTCTGATCATGGTAGCCTAAATGCGCTACCTTACTTTTGCTTACCATGGAATCTACATATTACTTTATTCCAGACTTATGGTCTTCTCCATTCACTGTGATCATCTTAGCATATAATGAACATAAAGCCCTTAATATCGCAGCTAATCCATTTCCCACACCGTATTTTAAATTACTTATCCAAATACTGAAAAAGGCAATACATTTCTGACTTTCCACTTTTCTTATTTCTTAGCTGCTTTAATACGTGATCTCTTTTCTTTATAAGCCATAGAAGCTTGTGTACATATGTATTTCATTTTATATATTTTGTTAGGTGCGTGTGCACACACACACCCCTGCAAGGAAAACAGAAAAATGAATTGGGGCAAATAAATATGTAATTTTTAGTGTTAAGATTCCCTGCTTGATCAAAATTATCAGCATTCCATAAAAATTCTTCCAGTGTGAAATTTTTCCTTCTTGTGCTACATGTCACTTCTACACGAACTAGCCAAATGAAAGACACCTCAGATTTTGATGATCATATTAGTTATTCTCAGCAAGCTTCAAAGCACTCCTCTGATCACCATAATTACAATTTTGGGAGCACTGCAATACATAAATAATTGCGTTCAGAAAATTATAAGCACTAGATTCGTTTTCATTTTACCATCAGAACTCATTTTTAAAGTTCATCTTCTCTGAAGGCTTTCCTATATATAAAATCAATTGGAAAATTTATATATACGTTTGTTTCATTGTTCTGCAACTAATATGCAACTGACACTTTTGGTAAGTACAGCACTTTTTTGTAACAGCAAAGCACTTATACACATAAAATGAAAATGAACATATAATAATTGACTGGGACTTGATTTTAAGGTAATAGACTAAGTCCCTCTAACAATAAATATCTAAGGACTCAGAGGAAAGAATGTAACAAGTAAAAATTGCATAGGGCCCATGGGCTTTCCAGAAAGACTTTGAAATCCTCTAGCTTGCATATGAAAATTTATTGCAAATGGATTTTTACAGCGCAAGGATGTTACTTAAAGAGCAATTCAGGGCTCAGTGTGATATTTAGATTTAATATTTTACAAGCTTTACAGTTAACTTCTTTTCACTCCTTGGAAGTACAAACAGGATATAGTCTTCTAGTTGAATGAGTCTATTAGCTTTCTTATTATTTATGATTTTAGAGAACAACTTAGTAGCATAGTGGAAAAAACACAGGATTTGCTATCAAAACACAGGTTTTCATCTTGGATATGCCACTTAGCCAAAAATCCTCTGAGAAATTATTAGAGTGCTAAATTTAAGTGGAGGAATAATCTCTTAGTAGGGGTGAGATAATGTGAACACTAATAAGTAGGTGCTCAATAATGTTAGGCAATTTCCCAAACTAGTAATATCTAAGAAGAAATCTGACTTCTCATGAATACTATTTCATTTTTCAAGGGAAAGGAAAACTTTTTAGAAAAATTTGATTTGTTACATAGTAATAACTTAAAATTCCCTTTGACTGACAGTCTTTAGTAACGAGGTTTAGGCTTCACAATGTTTAAATACTTAAAGGAGTAACTTGATGATATCAGTGATCATAAAATACGAAAAGAGCATATTCTTCCTGTCAGTTTTACAGGAAAAGACTGTGTCTATGTCTAATTTGAACAATTAGCATTTATTTCCATGAATTTTTCAAAGAATTAGCTAGATTTCTTTGATAAATCCATAATAATAAATCAAAACTTATGAAAGGAGCAAGACTGGACTTTGGAAAACTTACGTTCTACTCACAAGTCTTCTATTTATTAATCATGTGATATTAGGCAAAAGTTTTCCATGTAATTTGATTAAAATACTTGTCCTATCTACTTCACAGAGCTATGCCAATAAGGGTCAGGACAGCCTAATGACTGGGGACCAATCTGCACCCAGCTCTAGGGATCTCCACTGGCTTGCATAGGCCCCAGCATCTGAAGTCTGCTTGTATCTTCTGAGTTTTCATAACCCATTCAAAGTCTGTTCTTCATTCCTTAGCAACTGAACCTGAACCGGCTGCAGGGTGAAATACTCTCCATCTTCCTGCTCTTTATTTTCTAGACAACCTCTCAATGCTGCACATGTCTCATTCCCAGCAAAGGAAGGGAATTCAGATTAGACCTACAGACTAGCCAACTAGGAAGTATACCTTTAGGTACAAAATTCATTCATACAGAACTCACATCTTGTCAAGGGAGAGCCAACTCTTAAAGAAACTGAAATTTAACATTGAAATTATTTATATATCCATGTTATGGTTTGAAGCATTCGCAAAATAGCAACAACAAAAACCCCACCATACACCATCAGAGTTCTTTGGAACTCCAAATTCTTCCCATTAATTTCATACTAGTGGTTAAAGCATTTTTTCTACAAACATGTTAAAAAGCTTTTATATTCCCTTAAATATAAAACAACATCAACCCAACCTGGCCTGTTCTATAACCTATTGCCATGTATCAATTTTGTTGCTTTTCTAGCTAAGCTGTGCAGAAATTGGATACAGAACATTAAATTTGGGATAAAGGCCAGGAGTTTGTGACATGGTTTTAACCAGGAAAGTCAAGATTAAGTAAGGAGTCACAGTGGGAGTTTTGAAAAAAAAAAAAGAAAATGCAAGGCCTCCAAAGGGAAAATTGACGAGGCTTTGCAACAAATTTCATACACTTGATAATTCTGTTAAAATAATTTGTGTAATGAGACGACTCAAATCTCAGAGCATGAAATTATTATATTTTAGTACAAACTTCCAAATGCAAAACTCATTTCCGGAGTGCAACATATGACTCTTAGAAGGATGTTCTTTCTAGGGTCCAAAAAGAATCTTATATCTTTGCTTGCAATGATTGTCCGCAGAGATATGGCTTCTCTCATGTTGCTGGGAGTGATTTTCTGAAGCATAAAGGTAAATGCATTAGGCTAAGAACTGCTGAACAGAAGACTTTTTTTTTTTTTTTTTTTTTTTTCGAGACAGAGTCTCGCTCTATCGCCAGCCTGGAGTGCAGTGGCGCGATCCCGGCTCATTGCAACTTCCATTTTCCGTTTTCAAGCAATCCTCCTGCCTCAGCCTCCTGAGTAGCTGGGACTACAGGCACACACACCACCACGCCCAGCTAATTTTTTGTATTTTTTTTTTTTTTTTTTTTTTTTTTAGTATAGATGGGGTTTCATCGTGTTGGCCAGGATGGTCTCTATCTCTTGACCTCATGATCCGCCTGCCTCCGAAGACTTGCTTTAAGGGCAGAGACATGTTCAGTTTCTTATATACTGATGCCAGCTGATGTCAGCATGGGCTTCATGTGGTGATCACAAATACAAAAGGCCAGTGCTTCTAAGCTGACTAGGCAGTGGAGGAAGGGGGCAGCAGTCATGCTGTGTCATGGTGGGATGTCTTTTGTTGCTGTTATTTTTTACTCAGAGAAGTGATCTTTTACACTGCTTTAATAATCAGAATATCTTCACAACTGCTGATAACAAACTAAAAACATTGCTTGGCTATCGTTTCATTTCCTAGTGCTATCCTAATTTTCTTTTCCGAGTTGCTATGAGGGAAAAGGAAAGAGAGAGGATAGGGCAGAGAAAATGAATCACATCATTCACAATCATTCACAAATCCTGAATAATGATTCACAATAAATTAATACATAAGATTAACAAAAACGACAAGTCATGATGCTTAACTTTATGCGTCATCTTGGCTAGGCTACGGTGCTCAGATGCTTCATCAGACACCAGCATCTGTTACTGAGAAGTTATTTTTAGATGTGATTAAGATTTTAATCTGTAAATATCCAGGAAAGCAAACTGCTCTCCATAATGCGGATGGGGCTTATCCAATCAGTTGAAGGCTAAGGTAAAGACTGAAGATCAAAGAATTTGACCTCAAGACTGCAACATAGAAACTCTGCCTGAGCTGCCAGCCTGCTAGCTTGTCCTTGTCCCTGCTGTCCTAAAATTTGGACTAGCTCCCCCCATAACTGTGTGAACTAATTCTTTAAAATACAACTCTCTTCTCCCTCAGAGAATGAGAATTCTGTAACTGAAAAAGAGCCCTAGCATAACTAGCTCCATTTTGCTCTAATCTCCCCGCCATGTGGTGAAATCTTTAAGTTAACGGCCTTTGCATATGCTTATGTCTGTACATAGGCCAAGCTAAACATGGGAGGAATTTGGTTTCTAGTTTAACTTTAAAGCAAGGATGATAGTAGTCCCTTCCCAAAACTAACTCCCAAGAAGATAGGGTGCACACAAAAGTAACACAAGTAACGACGTTATTACGTGTGAGATTTATAGGAGCATTGTGACCTAAGGACAAAGAAGTTTCACCCAGATGTCTGTGATCATCAGCCACTTCCTGATCTCAATATCTTCCTCTTCCCCTTCTCATAACATAAACAGAGCTTAAACTTCTACTAACTTAAGATGATTCTTTAGGACATTAGTCCACCATCTCCTCAGTCTGCTGGTTCTCCAAAATAAAGTCACTTTCCTTGCCCCAACACCTTGTCTCTCAACTTATTGGCTGTTATGCAGCTGGAGGTACGAGACTTGAACTCAGTCACAGTTATAACTCATTATCGTCTTTCAAATAGACTTTTACAATGGGCTCCTGACTTCTGTGTCTCTTGCCTCCCCCTCATTCATTTATTTCTCCTTACTCTTTTAAAGTAATGTGTTTTAAAAGCACCTCATTCATAAATTTATTTCCATATTCCTGGATGCATACAGGGTACATTCTAAGTTCCATAACACAGCATGCAAGCCATTCTTTGTTTGCTCCCTTGCTTGCTTTCTTCTCTCCTCTCCTGCCATGAAAATGTATCTGCTCTTTATTCTCCAGTCAACAGAGAAATGCTTTTGTTTCCTCCTAACTCATGATACCACTTCCACATCTGGGCCTTTGCCCATGCTTTGTCATCTACTGTCAATGTTCCTCTTGCGCTACTCCTCTTGAAGTACACTTTCCTGCCTGGAATACATCTTTTCATCTTTCCTAACAGAATTAAGACATCATCTTATGCAGTCACTCACCCCCAGTACACTGACTCTACAGTCTGGGCCAACCCTGAATCTGCATATCTGATTGTCTGTCTCTTACCACTACATCTCAATATCCTCAACTAGACTGTGAATATACAAAAGCATGAACTGTACCTTCCTCTCTGCCTCATCAGCACCTAACCCAATAGCTTGTCACGGAGCATGCCCTAAGCAAGACTGTGTTGAATAGTCACTTTATTCTTTTGGTTCAGCTACGTTAAAATTAAATTTCATAGTAGCTTATGTAAATAAACATCTTTCTTTATATATCTCATCTTCAGAGTTCAAACTATGCAAAAGTATCTTTTTATTTGTTTTGGAATACAATTAGGATATGTAGTATTCAGACAAAAAAAATGGATTATCATTCCTGCTTAGGGTTAGGTGCTTCTAGACTAAGAAATACACTTCCCAGATTCAGAGTGAATCTAAATAATCTAGGCATAGAATATATTTAAATTCCCAAATGGCATTCATTTTTAAAATGCCCTGACATTTATGGGGTCATTTTCTTTTAAAAGCATGCTGAACTTTAAGAAGGAAACGAGCACGATTATCACTTTTGTAAGTATCTTTTTTAAAGTAGCATGGTAGCATCAAGCTAAAAGAGTCATTGTGGTTCTAGCCTAGCACCCTCAATTTTTAGCAAATGGAACAGCTGAAGCCTAAGGATTTTGAGTAATGTGACCAAAGGCACAAAATTTGTTAGGTGGAGAGCCTGGCCTAGAACTTTGCCCAAGAGAGTTCTATCAGATCAGTTACTTTTCCATTACTCTCCTATCAGCTGCCTGTCTATTAACAGCGGCTCTAACATAAGCTACTTATATTTTAAGAATTACACAAAATGCCTTTAGTATTACATGCAAAAAAGACAAATGCTTCTAATTTTTCACATATATTGATAATTTGAGACATTTTTCTGCTATGAAGTATAATTCACTAAAATAATTTTGTGCTTGCCTACCAATATTTTTCCAAAGCAATTTAAGCATCAGTGAATCACTGATAAGTACTGTCCGGAAATACAAATCATTTGACATATCCCAGAGCAAAGAAAAAAAAAATAACATTTTATGGAATTACCAAGTATTGACTTTTTCTTGGAATTAATATTATACAGAGATAAAATTTAAAGACATAGCTTTTTGTACTGTGAGACAATAGCTTCTAAGAGATACTTAAAATATGAAGCTAAGACATATCATAGGTACCTTTTTTCCCTCCTCACATCTATGAGGATGAAGAAAATTTAAACACATTACAAAATATCTAGCGATTTTGTGAGCCATTTTTTATGGCCGTTCTTAGAAATTTTTCAGGACTTTTATTTTTTGGCAATTCTAAAAAAGTTTTCAGGATTTTTTGGAAAGAGAGGATCATTATAACAAAGAGAGAAGAAAGAAAGAGGAAAGAAAATGTGTTAGAGGCGATATGGGTAAATACAGAGGCTAGAAGCAATTGAAGACAGACAGATGGAGAGGAAGCAAGAGAAGGATGGGAGAGAGAAAGGGAGAGAAAACTGTGGTTGCTCAAAGAGTTCAAGGTTAATAGGAAATGCAAGGAGGAAAGAAGATGAGGAAATGGATGTGTTGGGAGGAGAATTTACTTTTCTTGTATAATTCCAATTCAGTCTAAAGCCACCATCCCTTCCTGTCCTTTGGTCAGTGACATAGCCTTTTAGCTTTTATTTCCTGTCCTTTACCATATCAGACTCTCTAGGATTCTGGCTACCTTCTTTGACTCCTGCTACATCCATCACCACCACCAGTCCCAAAGCAACCAGAAGGTAGAGATTGCTCCAAGGTTGTATCTTTGACTCCTGAAAGTACTTGAGTACACTCAAGGAAGTGTCTTTTTTCTTGCTTCCTACCTGCCTTTCTCTGCACAATGCCTCCCCCAAACATTCTCTTTTCCATGACTATTCTGTCTCACAGAAGAAAAAAAAAGATGATTTCTTTGGAGTGCCACTGCTCAATAAGAAATATCATTTTGGCAAACACTCTCATAGAATATGCTTCATATCAATTGATTGGGACTTTAAAAGCTATGAGATTTGACAGGTTGTGCTTTCCTACGTAATTGTGGTGTGTGTCAAGTAGGGTTTGAAGTTATGAAGCCAAAAGGAAAATGATTTTAACAACCGTAAATGTTAGATTACTTGTTTGGAATGTTCTTGTTGGAGACTCACTGCTGTAATGAAGTGAATTCTTTTTTCATGAATAACAGAAAACGTCAGAAGTTCACTCAGTGTTTTGATGATATACTTGACCTAACTCGACTTTATCAGTAATAAGCATTACAGCGGCTTCAGTGTTAAGTACAATTACAAAATCATTTAAAAATATGAATCTGACAAGAAATAAATTAGATAAATTGAGCTATTAACATTAAATAAACCCATGCAGTAAAATGTAAGTGTATTTCATGTATTTACAGCTGTTAATGCACTAATTTGGAGTGTTGTGCCTGGCAGACTTTCTATTACAAACTAAGAAAAATAAGAGCTTGCTGCAAGAATTAGATTAGCAAAAGCATTATACAATCCTTAACTTATTAGCATATGTAAAAATTAGTGTGTGTTCCAACATATGGCAGTCAATGAAAGAAATTCAATTTCTTAAGTGAGAGAGAAGAATGTGTTTATTTTCTTTCCCATTTATCTTTCCAGTATAACATTTTTTTCCTTGTATGTTGAACTCCAGAAATAGCCCCAAATTTCATTTTCATCTTTAGCATGTATTTCACAGATGAAACATGAGCCTTATCTTACTCACTCTGCTGGGAAAAGTTTCAAATTACTATCTTCCTCCTAGACCTGCACACCAAAATTTAGATTAAGGTAGACACTAAACATCCAGCAAATCTACGTAGAAAGCCCCATAAACCCATGCAACTCAAGAGAAGTACATGAAAAAATATACCATATTTCTCTTTAAAACTCTTTTGATAGATGCAGGAGACAGACGAATGCCTAGGCAGATAAGGAAGTATCCCCAGAGAATCTTCGACTGGTCCCACAAGTGTTTACACCAGATGTTTTTGTGCAGATAAGAGAACCTGCACAGGGTCTTGCCTGGACGTGCCCACACAGGACTGGAAGCCTGCATGCACTGGGGGACTGGGGTAGAGCTACTATGAATTCGTGCCTTATGCAGGGGGAAAAGCCTGGCTTCCTTGGCTCATGTGTGCTGGCCTGGTTTTCAGTCTGTGTGGTGAGAGCCTGTTGGCAGGAATCCTACTTGCTTTGCTGAGAACTTTCTTTTCCCATAATAAATCTGCCCTCCTCACCCTTCAATGTGTTCACGTGTGTAATTTTTCCTGGTCATGAGATAAGAACCCAGATTTTAGCCAACTAAGCAGCAGAAAAATCCTGCATCACTTTTCTCCTGATATGACCCGTCTCAGGTGATGGTGCACACATAAGAAACCTAGGAGTCACTCTCCGTCTCTCTCCACACCATACTCAGTAATAACAAATCTTTAAATGTACTCTCTGTCTCAGGTCAGGACTCCATCATCTTTCTTATGAAAAGTGGTAGCTTTTTGACTGGTCTTTTATTGCATACTTGCTCTTTCAAATCTAGCCTTCACTTAGCCATCAGAAGGATCTGATCTCTCTCAGATATAGCACAGGTTAGATTTTACATTTTGAGTACATTGGTGAGTGCATTTGTTTAACAGGATGTTTGGTCTGTTTACAATTATCTCCACTTATTAAGTGGTGTACAATGTTTGCTGTTAGTTCTATCACAGGTTGTATGCTGATATAAATATAGGTGTGTGTGTATGTGTGTGTGTGTATATATATATATATATATATTTATCTACTATATGGTCTTCAACTTTCTGCATTTCCTCTGAGAATTTAGGTTCATTTTGATTCTCATAGTTATATTTATAACTATAATTTTATATAGTATTCTAATGTTCCCGTCTCTTCAGTTTCTGTACTATGAGCAAGAATTAAGTAACATTTTCCTTCCCCCTCAACTTTATGGATTATACTATTTTCTTAATGCTTATCTTTATATCATTTAAGCATCCTAATGCATACATTGCCTAATGTATATGTTTTAAATTACATCTTTGAACCTCGGCTTTATAAATCCACATTCTTACACAGTGTCCCAGCATTGCTCCTCCTTCCTCCACGCAAGTCCAGCCTCTAAAAAATATGTAATTTTTACATTGTCAGGGTTTATAACTTTTATATGCTTTTTTTTTGCAATGGTGATTCTCACACCTGTTTTAGTTTTTTCTCCTATATTTAATTGGATTCACTACCAGTTTTTATTACATTTATTATGAGCTGTAATTTATCCCATGAATTAATCAGGGATCATGGAAACAGTGTTCACTGATTTTTTTTTTTATGTGTTCAAAAACAGTGTATCTGTTGTCTTTATATCTGACAGACATTTTGCTTGCTTTGGTCTACATGTCAGGCATATATATATATATATATATATATATATATATGTACATTTTTTTGAGGACTTCGTAGACATTGCTCCATTTACTTTTGGGTCCTGACTCTTGCTATTGCTAAATATAAGACAAAATTGTTTTTTCTGGCTCATAGATAACTTGTATTTCACCTGTATGTTAAGCGAATATCTTTGCCTTGAGAGTAACTTTACTAGGTAGGCTATGTTTCTCAACTGCAATTATGTCTGTTAATTTCTCCCAATATATGTTTGGTGCATTCATGTTGTAGATTCAAACCTTCTATTTCTCTGGAAAATAGTCTTGGAATGCATTGTTCAAAGGTTTTCCAATCCATTATTTTGGTTATTTTATTCAGAGATTCCAACAGTGCGCATTTTATTTATGTAGAATTCTTTTTAAGATTCAGGGAATCCATGTACTGTTTGGTTAAATGGGTATATTGTGTGATGCTGAGGTTTGGGCTTCTAATAATCCCATTGCCCAAGTAGGGAACCTAGTCCCGATAGGCAGCTTTTCAGTCCTTGCTTCTCCCGCTCCCTAACCCCTTTTGGAATCCCCAGTATCCATTGTTTCCATTTTTGAGCCCAGCAACATGCATTTTTGATTGCTTGCTATTTTCTCTTTTATCCTCCTCAACCCTTCATTTCTCTTGCGTTTCTTCTCCAGCCTGTCCTCTAGTAAAACATTTTCCTATGCCATTTTTTGATCTTGTTTTTTTCTTATTTTTATTTTCTTTCAGCATATCTGTAAAGACTCCTTTTCAATCATTTATTTGATTTCGCTGGAGGTAGAGAGGGAGTGACTTCTGGCCTTGTTCTGGGCAGATATTCAGTGACATTCTTTATGACACAAGATTTCCAGTATAATTATTTTTTTTTTTAGTTTGTGCCTAGCCAGCTCCTTAGAAGCCCCAATACTGCTCATAATGCCTCATCACTCTCCATCCTTCCCACCTCACTGAAGGACTCCATGTGTCAACCCGACCTGGCTTCCCTGCACTCAGTGTCAGATGAAGACCACAGAAGTTCCCACCACCAGCCTGAGCATCCTGCCCTTCTCCAAAAAATTGATTGCCAGTGTGTGTTATGGACTGAATTGTGCAATCCCGACCCCAGACCAAAATTTATATATCGTAACCCCCAGGACCCCGAATGTGACTGGTTGGGAGATGGAGCCTTTAAAGAGGTAATTAAGTCAAAGGTTATTAGGGTGAACCCTAATCTAATATGGTTGGGGTCTTGAAAGGAAGAGATGATTCAGACACAGACATGATGCACAGAGGGAAGACCATGTGAAGAAGACACAGGGAGCAGAAGGCAGTCACCTGCAAGTCAAGCAGAGAGGCCTCAGCAGAAGCAATGCTGCCAGCACGTTGATCTTCGACCTCTAGCCTCCAGAATCAAGAGAAAATCAGCTTCTGTTATTGAAGCCAGCCAGTGCATGCCACTTTGTTATGGCAACCCTAGCAAACTCGTATACTATGCTTCTCAAAAGGTGCTTCCTACTTCAAGATTAAATTTTCTGAGATCCGTGGTGGCTAAATCATCTTTCTGTGTCTTCCCACATCCCAAAATGACCTTCACTGTGTTTGAAAGCTTTCTCTCATATATTATGCCTGGGGGCTACAAATCTCTTATAATGTATCTGAAAATGAAGCTTTTGTCAGATTTTTATATTTCTGTATTTACAATGTGATTTTCAAATGACAAAAGGAGTAACGTCATTTATTGCATTTCAAAATCAGAAGTCTGAGATGCATTTTTACTTACTTTAACTTTTTGTTTTTTTACCTTTTTAAGTGTTTTAACTTTTTAAATGTTTTTATCTTAAAGAAACCTAGTTTACGACAGATGGTTACCCCTACTTTTATCAGAGATGACTGGTGGAGATGCACATTTTTGGAATTGGCCAGATCCAGTGGCTTTTTTTTTTTTTACCCTCAATAAAGAATGAGAAAGATGAAGAGGCAAAAAGGAAGGTTTGAGAGAAGAGAAACATAGAGGTTTGTATTAAGTATTAAGGAGAGGGGCAGAATAAACAAATATGACACATAGTGAGATTTCCAGTAAGTGTTGTGTACCAGTTTGTAATTAGTGATAATGAAGGGAATGTACACAAGCTGCCATTTTATAGGATTTTTCTTAACAACACCAATTTCCTTAAGAGGAGTTTAGAATGGGACAGAAAAGGCAGGTAGCCGGATTTAACCAGGGTGACAGGTGTGCTATGCAAGCTCAACAGAGACAGAGATGCAAAGGCACAGATCACTGAAAGGAATTGACTTCAAAAAAGGAAAAGGAAACCAAAGTTGAATGAGGAAAAAAGTAAATACCAAAGCTGCCCAATGGGTTGAGATACTATAGTGTCCTGTATAGTTCTTTAGATTTGTTGCTTTCATTATTCTTGCTTTGTAATTGGAATGTAATTTTCTTAAGAATAAGAACTACATGTTAGATATTTTATATATTTGATAGAGACAAAGGAGTTTAGTTTGATTTATTTTGAATCCCTCTCCCAGGCAGCATGGTCTATATTAGGTACTCAATAAACGCATATTGGTTAATTAATAGATATATATGTGTGTTTGCGTGTGTATGTGTGTTATAGGGGTAGGGATGTGTGTGTGTGTGTGTGTAAAACTGTTAAAAGGCCAGGCACAGTGGCTCAAGCCTGTAATCCCAGCATTTTGGGAGGCCAAGGCAAGTGAATCACAAGGTCAGGAGTTCAAGACCAGCTTGGCCAACATGGTGAAACCCAGTCTCTATTAAAAACATAAAAATTTAGCTGGGTGTGGTGGCAGGCACCTGTAATCTCAGCTACTTAGGAGGCTGAGGCAGGAGAATCACTTGAACCTGGAAAACGGGGGCTGCAGTGAGCAGAGATTGCAACACTGCACTCCAGCCTGGGCTGCAGTGCTAAACTCAGTCTCAAAAAAAAAAAAAAAAAAAAGAAAAAGGAAAGAAAAGAAAAACTGTTAAGAGAGGGGGATAGGGGAGGGTAGTGGAGGGAATTTCCAAAACACTGAGTTATAGAAATTACTAAATCCATGCAAAGGTCACAAACAGTGAGACCTCTTTTTCATTCTTGTACACTGGGACACATGGCATAGAATATAAAAATGTCCAGTGCAGAGGCATGGCAGGGTGAACTGGAAGCAGGAATGACATCTCAATATGTATTTGTCTGCAATTTACATCTATTATCCCTGAGAGGACCTTTGTTGCTTTGAGGTTGTTTCCCTTCCTACCTTCTTATTAAGTCAATATGACCTAAAGAACCATTAATGGGGCTCTAATTGAATAAAGCAGCAGTTCTTTCATCATTGCCCAGTTGACTTTCTATCATATCTAAAAATGACCTTACTTTGAAAGGCTGACTTTGAAGATCGTTTATGTATGAAAGGTTTACTCAGACAGTATTTAAATGTTTAGCATTTTTTTCTATAAACTGGAAATCAAAGCAATAGATTTTACAGTCTGATTTTACTTTATTTACTCATTGAATTTACTACTACAAATTTCCATGTGAGAACAGGAAGGCTCATTTTTCTATAGCTTGTGAACTAATAGTCATGTTGAAATGAAATATCTACCAGTAAAAGTGAATAGATCTTAACACAAACAGATACAAAACAGACTCATAGATGCCCAAGGAAATTGGAACTGTAAAATAAAAGCAAGAGAACTACAGATTATAAACTTCCATATCAATTTCCCACCCTTCTCTGGTCAGTTGTGAATCTATTAACTTCCCATGTTTTCAATAAAAGCTAAATCAAATTATAAACCTTGTAATCAATGCAGAATTAGCATATAAACAGATCATCTCGCCTCAGAATAATGGTATCACTAATTTTTACATGTATCATTCATATATCCTAAATTTTCTTCATTAAACAAAATGTCTTATGTAAATTATTTGCCAAATTAAAGATTTCCTGTACTTCCCATTCTCCTAAAATGGCCTCTAAAAATATGGGAATTTAGTTAATATATGAGTTTATTGCTTCATTAAAGTAATAACTTTTTGCCATGTCCATATATGAGAAATCAATTCATTGTTACTATTACTATTATAATTAGAGATAGGGTCTCATTCTGTCACCTAGGCTGGAGTACACTGGCTCCATCACAGCTCACTGCAGCCTCAACCTCCCAGGTTCAAGCAGTCCTCGCAGGTCAGCCTCCTGAGTAGCCGGAGCCACAGGCATGTACTCCCACGTTCAGCTAAATGTTTTTTCTTTTCCTTTTTCTTCGTTTTGTAGAGATGGGGTTTCCCTATGTTCCCAAGGCTGGTCTCTAACTCTTAGGCTCAAGCAGCCTTCCCAACTCATTGCTGGGATTACAGGTATGGGCCACTGTACCTGGCCAAGAATTTGTTTGCTTTAAAGAGTTAATTCTTCCCCATGTTCATGGTCCTTGACTTTTAGGATTTTTGTGTTCTAGTCATTTATATTCAGTTAGTATTTTGCAAAAAATTAACTCATCACAAAATATTCTCATGACCATTAGAACATTGAAAATATTTATCACATCTTTTGGAAAATTTTAGAAACCGTTTCTCTACCTGGGTTAAAATTTTAGGTGGTAAATCTCTAAAAAAGCATGTCCATTTTCTTTCTTTCTTTTTTTTTTTGAGATGGAGTTTCGCTCTGTTGCTCAGGCTAAAGTGCAGTGGCATGATCTCGGCTCACTGCAACCACTGCCTCCCAGGTTCAAGCCATTCTCCTGCCTCAGCCTCCTGTGTAGCTGGGATTATAGGAACATGCCACCATGCCCAACTAATTAATGTATTTTTAGTAGAGATGGGGTTTCACCATGTTGGTCAAGCTGGTCTTGAACTTCTGACTTCATGATCTACCCACCTTGGCCTCCCAAAGTGCTGAGATTACAGGCATGAGCCACCACCCAGCCAGCGGTTCCATTCTCAAGAAAAATATGGAATTCTGACTGGCATATGGTTATTAATGTTCTTTAGATGAATTTTGTACATGGTCACTGTTCTATATTCTTTATAGATATCATAGAATCTTATTCTGATAAACAGTTCCATAATGTACTTAAAGACAAATTTTAAATCCAGTATGTTGAGATATTAATCATTTTATGTCTGTTATGAATTATAACACCCCAGAGATTATTGACAAGATGTCACTGCTTATTCAGATAAACAGAATAAATGTGCAAAGACATTAAATAAGTTATCCAAAGTAATGAAGCTATCAATATTAGAAGACTTTCCAAAAAGCAGGATCCTGGCCAGGCATGGTAGCTCATGCCTGTAATCCTAGCACTTTGGGAGGCCGAGGCCGGTGGATCACCTGTAGTCTGAAGTCAGGAGTTCAAGACCAGCCTGGTCACCATGGTGAAACTGCATCTCCACTAAAAATATAAAAATTACCTGGGCATGGTGGCATATGTCTATAGTACTAGCTACTCAGGAGGCTGAGGCAGGAGAATCACTTGAACCTGGGAGGCAGAGGTTATAGTGAGCCAAGATCATGCCATTGCCATTGCACTCCAGCCTGGGTGACAGAGTAAGACCCCATCTCAAAAAAAAAAAAAAGAAAAGAAAAGAAAAAGAAAAGGAAGAAATCAGGATCCTATGTCTTACAAAACTAAGTATGAACATATTTTTAAAGCCATTTGGGATTTGATATGTGAGTTTCACTTAGCAGAACCCCAATATCTGACATTGATAAGTTGAAGACTGACTTTATCTTATGAAACCACACCAAATGCCTCTCCTCATTCTCTTAGCTCCATTAGCAATGTTCAGTATAATTCAGTGGCAATAATTATGATTATGTGCTCCATCTACTATGTGCCAAGTGACCATGTAATTTGATAGAAACACATTATCTAATTTTATCCTCAAAAAAAGCCCAGGAGATTTACGCAGTCAATTATCCCAGTTTTGACGAAGAAAATGAGCCTCAGAAAGTTAAATAACTTTGACGAATGTAGAAAGTTGATAGGAGGTGAAGCTAATATTTGACCCATGTTTATTTAACAACAAAATCCAGACCCTACTCATCGTTATTTAATTTTAACATCCTTAAGTCCTATGTTCTCATTTATAATTCCCATTTGAACTTTCTATTAATCCCCTCAATGCCTAGCACCCTAAATGTGTAAATTACCTTTGACTTACAGAAAGGGGCAATGATCAGGAAAGGTGCTTATGTAGACACTTAGATACACCTTCTGAAACCTAAGAATGCAATACATGATGTCTCCATTCATCAGGAAAACAAAAACAAGAAAGTCTTGTTTTCAGGTTCCAACAATACAGAAATGAATTCCCCAGGAGTGGCATTGTCAATTTCACTAAAACAAGAGGATGTGGAATATGACATGTCAATACCTGTTCAGTCTAATCCAGAATCTTTAGGTAACCTGACAGCTTGGCCATGGCAAGGAAATAACACCTGACAGACAATCCCTCTGTAAAAATTAGCTCCAGAGCGAGATGAATCATAATGTACATTTTATTTTGCTTGATTTCTTATGGCTATTCTAGCCACCAACTTTGCTACTCCTTTTTTCCTCTCTTGCCCACACATCTCCCCTAGTTATAAATCCACCATTCTTCCGACAACGGACTCCTCTCTACATTTTGCCAAGTCAACACACTTTCAAAGGCAGCCTCTGTCATTTGTGTCTGCATACCCCTGCCGGTATCTCTCCCACCCATCATCACCTATCCTCCTGCTGTTAACAAAAACCACGTATGCTACAAAATGTGGGTTTATGATGTTCCCTTTATCTGCTGTTCTGAAATGAAATTATATTCTTCTGCATTTAAGAACATACTTTCCATGTGCTATTTTTAATTAATAAACATCTGCTCCTAAAACCTGGTGGTTTTGCGAAATGTAATTCATTTCCATGGATGTTGCATAATAAAATCTAAACTTAATTAGCATTCTTCAAAGAAAAAGAATACTATTTAACAAGAGTAGTAATTTTAAAAGGGCAAATTCTAACAAGCAAAATATTAAAATCCTAGGGTAAATTAAAAGATGCTTATTGTAGCAACATCTGAACAATATAACAATCTCTCCTTACGTCTCTGCATTCAAAAATCAGGAAAATATTTTGCATACTCTGAAAACTATACCGTGGTTACTAAAGACACATATAAGCTTGGGTTTGGAAAACATCATGCACCTAGCTTATTCCAATCAGCTCCTCTTAGACGTGAGTACAGCTCTGCCTTTGATTCAATACCTATTGAATAAGTATCTGAACATATGTGTTGCAGAGCTTAATCATATTAATCCTGTTCCATTTTCTCTTCTACAATCCAATATTTGAAGTGATGGATCGGTTAATTGACCTGACTTGATCATGTCACAATGTGTACACATTGAAACTGCACATTACACCTCATAAACATATATAATCGTCAATTAAAATAATTCTGTAACTAAAAAAAAATTGTATTTTTTCAAATTAGAGCCCCCCAAATTTTTACTTATTTCTCAACTGCTTTGCAGACTTTGAATATTTTCAAATATAAGGATTCTTTAAAACTCACTGAAGCAAATTTTTTTTTCTCTCTACATTATCTCTGGAGTAATCTTGATCTATTTTCCAGTCAGATGGAAACTTCAGTCAAGGAAGAGTTCAACTATGTTAATGAATTTCTGAATGTCTTACATTGTACATTTTATACATAAAGCAAGCATCCTTTTCATTGTCTATAAGCAAGCTTTGGTGGAAAGAACATGATTAATCAGCTCATGTTCTCAGAAGATAACATGACACAGAAGAACATGGGATTGAATTCACACATGAGATTTAGCTCATATTTGTACTAAGTTTTGTGCCGTGAATATACAATTAAGTAAAGCACATAACTTCTCTGTACTTTTGTCTCCCTATCTCTAAAATGAGGATAATAAAACCTACTGGATAGGACTATTACAGAGATTAAAATTACCCAACACAAGGTCAGTGCTACAAAATTGTCAACTCATGGTACTCTGCTAGATATAGTGAAGTTCAACCAAAATCTACTGTATGCATTAAGAGGCTTGGAACATTTCAATCTGATGTTGGAGATGATGTGTGACTTTTCCAGTATTTCCTTTGTACTTCTCAGCACAGTGCCATGTGCATGTTGGAATATCCACATATGTTATGTTAACATCAACACCCCTGCTATACACAGAAATGTGACATGTTATCAACATCCCAAACACTAGTTTTTCATTCTCCACGTTGGTTGTGGCATGTTTTTGAAAATTTGAGTGGCTTAATGCATTTCTGCTGATAGACAAAACTCAACTGATTTCAAAGCATTTTCGGATAAAGTTGCGATGACTGAGCTTTCATTGGGAATAAATCTCTTAGACATGGGTACAGTAAATAGCTTGCCAGAAAAATTGACGGTGTTTATTTAATAAGATTGATTTTATTTTCTGACATTGTATTTAGTTATTCATTAAGCAAGTCTCATTTTTCTGTGGGGTCAGCTAAACTAGTATTAACATATTAACTAGAGCTTCAAAGATTGAAACAAGAGGAGAGTCAACTCCTTAAGTTTACTCAGAGTATGAAGTCATTTTCTGCAAATAAGCTATCATAACCTAACACAACAGTCCATTAAGAAAATATAAGGCATAGTATGTATATATTAAGCTGTCTTACTACTTATCATGTAAATTAACGTCAGGTTTTTTTCTTTATAAACATTCACCTAAAATGCTATTTTTTAGTAACTACCATTACCATGTACCTCATATGTCATTTTTTACTCTCTCACTCCATGTTGTTAACAAATCAGAAAAGGAATAATGTAAGTGTCCAACAGCCAGCATGTGTCTCAAATCACCAAACATACTGAACAGAGAAAGGATCTAAAAGCATAAAATACCATTTTCTGAGTATTTATATGCAGTGTAATATGCATGACACTTTATATCTGTTGGACTTTGATCATATGAGTTCCTCTCTAAAAAAGAATAGAGCCCTGGTGAGAAAACTGTTGTCCCTTGCAGATACAATGACCTTTTCCCCCTGCACTCATATAAGCCTCTTTGATTAGTCTACCATGAGGCACAGACATCATTCTTACCGATTGGTTAGTCCCTGAACTATCGATGTATCATAAAATACACACTATGCTCCAGAAAATAATCAGAGAAATAGACCCAACTCACATTCCCGTTGCACCACAATTGCAAACAAATAATGGTTTATTTTAGCTTTTCTTTTAGAAATTATAGGTAAAAGCCAGTATTTTAAATTTCCCATATTCATTAGAATTTAACCACATCATTGAGACATAGGTGCTCCTAATTTTCATAAAAGTAAACACCATCCATTGACTAAAGTTATTTGCATATAAGATATTCATTAGCAACATGTCTTATGGCTATTAACAATGGAAAAAAATGATCTCCAACTTATTTAAAGTCTAACATTAAAATGTTGTTTCGTTTACATAGTTATATACTATAAATGCCTAATATAATTTTTAAAACAAGCACATATTATTAATCTGGATACTACAGGCTAATGATTTGGTACAAAAATAATGTGTAAACCATGACCAGTTAATATTCATTTCTTTGATTTCTCAATCTCTTTTGTTTCCATTGCTATTATATTAAGTAGACTAGGAATGAATTGATTTTAACATGTTCAAATGAATATAATGATAATTTCAAGATTTCTCCTGTCTGAGTGGGACATGGACAACTAAAATACTTCTTCAATTGAAATGAAGGTAAACTTCTTAAGGCATCTTCCTGTTAAAATCTAAAGACTGGTGTATGGTAGCTCTCCTGTTGTGTGTGTGTATGTGTGTGTGTGTGAGAGAGAGAGAGAGAGAGAGCAAGAAAGAGAGAGAGAGAGACTTTCCAAAAAATGAAGTTTTACCATACAATGATACTCCTCATGTAAAGAATCTGGATGGAAAATTAACTTTCATCAAGTTTGTAGTAAAGATTGAGAAATAAATGCATATAATCAAGAACTCTAGCTCCAAGCCATTCACAAACTTAGCACTTTCCACCTGTTTGGCCTTCAGCAATCTACTTAATCTCTGTGTGCCACAGCTCATAATCATAAGACTCATCTCATAGGTGTATTTTGGGGAGTGGGGACATGAACAGAAAGTGATTACAGCTACGTCATGTACACAACAAGCACTCAGTATAGCTTAGCTATTGTTGTGGATCATATTGTTTCAATGTAGCTGTCAAAACGGAGTAATGTGATTTTAACTGATGGATGAACTTATTGCTGAGTGAGTTAATATTGTGTTAAGAAGAGGACTAATGAGAAAAGAACAATCAAGTATGTAGACGTTTTTCCACCAAATATAGGTCAAATATGTGAAATAATATCATTATCAAGGCATCTAAATTCAAAGCCTGAGGCTTAACCAAGGTAGTAAAAATTGTAACTTTTGCTATTACCTCATAAGCAATCGGTCAACATAATCTTTTTGCCAACTTTTCAGTTACTGACAAAGTGCCTTAAAAATGGAAACGTGTTTCTCAGAGAAAAACATTGGCTGAATGTTACAGTTCACAGAAAAAGGTCATGATATCCCTAAGAAGCAAATTTAGTCAATCACAATTTTCCCATTTACTTACATACTGATCCAAAGGTTGTAACACATGTAGAAAAGGTGAACAAAAAATACCGTGTATTCTGGCCAAACCGTACTGCTTAATCTTGAAAATTAACACTTAAGGTTTGACTTAAATCCTACTGAATATAGTTTCTGAGCCTAATATCTATGCATTTTTCCATATTTCAACTTCATGCTAATATCTGGCAACACCCCTGGGTATGGAAGCTCAGAGAATGCTGGAGAAGAAAGAGCTGTTAAGTCATGTCCAATTAGGCTGCTCATGGGCTGCACCCAGGAGGGAACAAATCCAAAGGTCCCCATTTCTAGAAGTACAATTCAAACACAAGCATATTCCTAAAGGAAAGAAATCTATGCTCTCATGTTAGTAATTAACATGAAGATTAAGAGCCAGAGAAACTGATTAATCAAGACTTCCATCTGGAAGGTCTCCAGCAGGTGGAAAGTAGGAAGGTAAAGCCAAACGTTGATAGGAAGCAAATAGATGGTTAATGATGTGTGGGTCGATAAAAGGCCTAGTTTGGGACTAATACTACCATCTCTTCTTATCTTTTTGTTTTCATGCCAAACAGGTGTGTGGAAGTCTAAAGAGTGAAGGGTTGCACAGTTAATTTAAGTGGCTAGAAATTTAAAATTATAATCTTCCAAGGGAAATGCTAAGTAGCCAAAATACAATCTGGACATCTTTCTTTATAAGTGACCTGGATTTTTCCTTGAACAATTAAGACTGATTACTTTGATTCTGCACATTAATTTTATGACATCTACTTGATTGACAGTTATATATTTAGAATGAAAATGGAGTAATTTAACTGTTTTTATATTAAAATAAATATTTTGCTTTATTATCATAGACATATTTGAACTGATAAGCTCTTTTCTCAAATAGACATCTTTTCTTTACCCTTTTGGCTAGGATAGATGATAGATGGATATACACTATAAACAAACATTTATTTATTTTACTTTTAGAGATGAGGACTCATTATGTTGCCCAGGCTGGCCTAGAACTCTGGGCTCAAGTGGTCCTCCCACCTCAGCCTTCTGAGTAGCTGGGGCTAAAGGTATGTGCTACTACACCTGACTCAACAAATTTTGACTAAGATAAGTCAATCAAACAAAGACTTTTCTTCTGAATCTTAAAAGAAAATTTGTAATTTTTCACTACTTTTTATATTCACTTATATTCTTAGAAATCCTCATCATTCTCAAAGACTTAATCATTTAATGCCATATAAGATTTTATTCTATGTGCATGCCTTAGGCTTGAGGGTAAAGATTAAATTATCTCAAAGTGTATACCAAATAAATTAGAATCACCTAACAACCTTGTTCAAAATGCAAATTTAAATCCAAATTCTAACACAGATCCTTCCAAAGACCTGCTGGAGTTGGAACTAAAAAACCTTCAATTTAAATAAGGATCTGATGTAACTTTTACGTACACCTTTAAAGTCTGAGACCCACTGTTATAGACATTACAGCAAAAGTTCAATAAAAAGAGTCCTAACTTTATTTTATTATTATTTTTGAGACAGGATCTCACTCTGTCAACCAGGCTGGAGTGCAGTGTTGTGATCACGGCTCACTGCAGCTTACACCTCCTGGGCTCAGTTGATCCTCCCACCTGAGCCTCCAAAATAGCTGAACCACAGGCTCACACCACTATGTCTGGTTAATTTTTTGTATATTTTGTAGAGACGGGATTTCACCATGTTGCCCAGGCTGGTCTCGAGCTCCTGAACTCAAGCGATCCACATGCCTCAGCCTCCCAAAGTCCTGGGATGAGGCCCCATGCCTGATCACTCCTAATTTTAAAGTACTGTTGTTTATACATACTACACAAGAACATCTACATAAAAACAGCATAATATGGTCAGTGGAAATGCTGGTCATACACTCATGGAGCATTAATCCCGCAAGACTCAGTGACTCTGTAACCTTAGGCAAGTTTTTTGACTTCTCTAACCGTTACTTTAGTTATCTGCTTCATTGAAGGGTTAAGTCCTGTTTGTTCTGAATCTTAACATGCCAGAATTCTAGAATCAGTACTATTTTGCTGAATTAGTATAATAAATCCTTAGAACTCTATCATATGGGATACAGATAACTTATTATACCTTGATTTTTAATAGTTATATGTAAATGCAGATTTATTACTACTGCTATTTTAAATTGCTTACTTTGTGTTTACAATAATTTGGAATGGGAAAAATTTTAACAACAACTAGCTAGCCTGAGTATTAAATCAGAAAAGTGATTGGAGAAAACTTCTCCTTTACATATTAAATGAATATCCATTGCTTTTAGAAGGAAAAAGAAAATCAATTCTTTAAAATCTGTTTTGTATATTAACATCTAGATGCTTAAGATGTAAGAAGAAACTGCCAACTGTAAAATATCTTAGTGATCTTCTTAATATGACTTGTAAAATTCTACACTTCAGAAGAACCAAGAAAATCATATTTTAAATATTTTACCACATTTTAATATCTCTCTATTATACATTGATCAACCCCTGTAAAATTCATCCTGATGGAGAGGAATTGAGATAATCATCACATGCATTATCTGGGCTTCTCAAGAATGGAAAAGCTTTCAACTATTTAAAGTAGACCCACTTAAAACTATTTGCTAATAATACTAACAGGAAAACAGGCATGTAGTCATCCAAATAAAGCTTAGATATGCAGAATGTCATCTGGAAATTGCTCGCAAATTGCTGGCAGCCATGTATGACAAATGCACACTCTTAGCATCACATTCCCTAGGGCATCATTACAACTTTCCTGAAGGTGACTAGTCTATCACCATTGAAACATAAAGTTCAACCCTGGTCCTCCTCCTTGGTAGTCCATTGGCTGCAGCCATAACAAAAAAAATCAATGAAATCACTTCTCTGTGACTTGAAAAAGGTAATATTAGGTTCTCTCTAACAAAGGTGACATGATAGAGAATATTTATATAGATTTTAAGAAGAGTTGCCTCTCACTGAAGGTCACAAATGTACATACTTGTAGGCATTAGCCATGGTACCAACCTCTGAGTCATTCATACTTCTCATAAGGAATTGACATAGATATCCTAGCTCAAAACAGTAGTATCTTCACACACAAATTTAAACATATTATTTTATATTACGTCCACTATGGGAGTTGTATATTTCACCTTCAATAGTCATAGATATATTTTTCTAGTATAAAGTTTGTAGTTACAATCTTGTAGTATAATTTTTGTACTATAATCGGCACAATAGGTGCTTAGAAAAGGGTCTCAGTGTTATAGTTTTTAATTAATGTTAGCAGAAATCAGATTTATTCAGGAAAAACAAAACCATGTAGTGTTAATTGAGGTATCTGATTTTCCAGTTTTGTATTTGGCTTAAATAGTAGGCATACCTCTTAATTAGGGAATGGTAGAACATCAACAGTACATGGTTACTGTACCTCAAAGTAAAAAAATACACTTTATTATGTTATCCTCAAGGTTAATTGATTTGTGACGATTTGATGAGTTAAGGACAATTTAAGTTACAAAATTGAAACCAGAAGTTCCAACAATCTACACAATAATCTGTCCATTAAACAATCTATAGATGCTCAATCTTTTTATACGTGAGTGTCAACTTATAATAATATAACAATATCATTTACATATTAGAGCAGTTGCTACAGCTGGGTCCTTTTATGGGTCCTTGGGATATAGCAGTATGTAAAATAAGCAAGAAAGATCTCATTTTCATGAACCATACCTGCTAGTGGAGGAAACCAGAGAAAAACTAAATAGGAACCAAATTAATTAAAAGATAAATCCAAATAGAGTTTGCTGCTGAAATGAAATAAGACAGTGGGATGGAGAGTGATAGGGCAGTTGCTTCATTTCTTTTTTTCTTTAATTCTTTTTTGAGACCAGGGTCTCACTCTATTGCCCAGAATGGAACGCAGTGGTGTTATATTGGCTCACTGCAACCTCTACCTCCCAGATTCAAGCAATCCTCCTTCCTCAGGGGATTACAGGTGTGCACCACCATGCCTGGCTAATCTTTGTATTTTTAATAGAGACAGGCTTTCGCCATATTGGCCAGGCTGATCTCAAACTCCTATCCTCAAGTGATCCACCTGCCTTGGCCTCCCACAGTGCTGGGATTACATGCATGAGCCACTTAGCCCAGCCATAGGGCAGTTGCTTTAGATCAGATAGTGTCTGAGGAGACATTTGAGCTCAGAATTCAGTGACAGAAGAGAGCTACCCCTGCGAGGAGAGCAGGAAGAATAGCAGTACTAAAGTCCTAAGTTAAAGAGAGATCAGTGTTTCCCACAAACAAGGAGAAGGAAGTGCCTCTGGAGTCCAGTAAGCTAGGATGGCATGAGAGTAGTGATATGGTTTGGCTCTGTGTCCCCACCCATATCTCACTTGGAATTAGAATAAGCCCCATGAGTCAAGGGAAGGACCAGGTGAAGGTAACTGAATCATGGGGGCAGTTTCCCCCAGGCTGTTTTTGTGACAGAGAGTTCTCACAAGATCTGATGTTTTTATAAGGAGCTTTCCCCTTCGCTTGGCACCCATTCTCTCTCCTGCCACCCTGTGAAGAGGTACCTTCTGCCATGTCTGTACATTTCCCAAGGCCTCCGCAGCCCTGCCGAACTGTGAATCAATTTAACCTCACTATGTTGCCCAAGCTGGTCTTGAACTCCAGGCACAAGTGATCCTCCTGCCTCAGCCTCTTGAATAGATGTGACTATAGACATGCATTCCTGGGATCCATAAATTGTAAACATCTTTGTTGAAGCAGCAAACTGTTTGAGCCACTGTTATGTGTTATGTAAAGCCTCTTAGCCTTGTATCCTACCTACAGTTTCACAAACTTCATAATGTGTATTTACTCTAATGCATATATTTGTAATATTTACTGTAATGTATAATGCCTTTATAATCTTATATACTTACTCTAGTGTAAAAAGACTTGGAGAAAAGCATAAAATTCTCCAGCTTCAGAGGCTTGAGCATAAAAACAACATTCTAATAGTAACATATAAAAGGCTGATGCAACTGCAACAATAGTGAGTACATCTCCACTTAACCCATTTATTGCTGAGTGTGAAAAAAATCCCATCCCTAGGATGGGTGTGATTGCTCAAGCCTGTAGTCCTTGTACTTTGGAAGGCCAAGGTAGAAGGACTGCTTGAGTGCCAGGAGTTTGAGATCAGCTTGAACAACAAAGTGAGGTCCTATCTCTACAAAAATAAATATTTTAAAAATTAGTCAAGGGCAATGTTGACTGCCTGTACCCCCCAGCTACTGAGGCAAAAGGATCCCTTGCACCCAGGAGTTTGAGGTTGCAGTGACTCATGATTACGCTAGTGCATTCCAGTCTAGGAGACAGAATGAGATCCTGTCCAAAAAAATAATAATAATCATCCCATTGCTAGAGGCAGTGGCAGTAGGTATTGCTCTAGAAAATGTGACAGGCATATATCTCCTCTCTTTACCTGACTAACCTTGGGAATTAAACTGGTAGTGTAAGCTTTAACCTATATCTTGGAAACCTGTCTATAGCCTTGAATATGAACTGTTGATTCTGTATATTTAACTACTCCACATTAAAAAGCAGAGCAGGGTGGGGAAAGGAGGTACAAAAATAGATGTTGTAAAAGGAAATTAAAGGAAAAGTAAGGAAGAAAAGACAGAAAGGAGTGAAAAAGAAAAAAGGAAAAAGGAGAAAGTAAAAAAGGAAAACTGAAACAAGTTGAAAACTAAAATATGCATATTCTTCCTTTCATTTTTATAACTCTGTTCATCTCTTTGGTAATTATGTTAGATGCAAGCAGAATCAGAATCCCACAGAACTAAAAGAAAATCATACAGATCTTCTGAAATATCCCAGACCCAAACAAATTTTGACCCTCCTAGTATCACACAGCTAGAAAAAGTGGCAAAGTTAGTTACAAACTCATGTCTCCTAACTCTTTTGCTCCATATTTCATTTACAGAAGAATGCTTTGTGTTTATAATACACTAAGAATTTGATCTTATAAAATGTCAAATTGGAGGTTTCCTACTAAATTCTAGTTTCACCTTTATAAATGCTCTACTTGTTTTGAGGTTTCCAAGAGTACCTATTTCTGAAATACTCACCTGTTCTGCCTTGTTTTTCTGGCTTATAAGTTTAATAAATATTTTCTCTCTCTGTACAGAAATAATATAAATTGTGGTACTCAATAAATACTTGATCAAATACATGAATGAATAAAAAATGTAATGCCTCAGGCCAGGCACGGTAGCTCATGCCTATAATCCCAGCACTTTGGGAGGCCCAGGCAGGCTGATCACCTGAGGTCAGGAGTTTGAGACCAGCCTGGCCAACGTGGCAAAACCCCATCTCTACTAAAATACAAAAATTAGCCGGGCGTGGCTGTGGGTACCTGTAATTCAAGCTCTTGGGAGGCTGAGGCAGAAGAATTGCTTGAACCTGAAAGGCAGAGGTTGTAGTGAGCCAAGACTGCACCACTGCACTCCAGCCTGAGTGACAGAGTGAGACTCTATCTCAAACAAGCAAACAACAACAACAAAATACAGTATTGTCTCTGCAGGTATTATTCAACCATGGTTTTTCAAATTGGAATTGTGTAGGAAAAAAACAACCACAATAGGTAAAGTCAAATAAGAATTATTTGTGTAGTCTTTGTGATTGGCCTTGTGTCTTCAATATTAAGACACCAAACATAAAAATAGAGCAACCAAATACATATGTGAAAAATACTAAAATGGAAATTACTCACATCAGAAATATAAAAGGGACTGTCACAAATGTTCCCCCACTGTGACCAATACTATGCCCATGAAGTTGACAATTTAGATTAAATGGACCAATTATTGAAAGAAACACTCTACCAAAACCTATACATGGACGAATACATCCTTTGAACAAGTAACTGAAATCAATAATTAATAACTACCCACAAATGGAAAGCTCCAGGGCCAATGGTTTCACTAGTGAATTCTATGAAACATTTAATGAAGAAATCATACCAATTCACTACAGGCTCTGCCAAAAATAATTGAAGAGGAGGAAACAATTCCCATAACTAACGCATTCTATGAAGCCAGCATTACCCTAATACTAAAACCTGGAAAGACTTTACAGAAAATGAAAATTACAGCCAATATCTGTCTAAAAATTCTCAGTAAAATATTAGCAAACTGAATCCAATAATGTGTAAAAAATGTTACACACCACAACCCTGAAACTTATTTCAGATATGCAAGAGTGGTTCAACATTAAAAAATAAATTAATGTAATCTATCACATTACTAGCCTAAAGAGGAAAAATTACATGATTATATCAATAAATGTAGAAAAAGCATTTGAAAAAAATTTCAACACGCTTTCATGATAAGAACTCTCAGCAAACCAGGAGTAAAAGGGAACTTTCTTAACTTGATAAAAAAATGTCTACAAAAATACCAGGAGCCAATATCCTAATTAACATTCAAAAAAGATATGCTTTTTCCCAAATCAGTAACAAAACAAGGATATCTTTTCTCTTACCACTTCTGTTCAAGATTGTGCTGAAAGTCACAGCTGATGTAACAAGACAGAAAAAGAAAATTCAAGGTACACAGATAGGGAAAAAAGAAATAAGACCTTCTTATTTTCAGATGACTTGGTTGTCTATGTGCAAAATTGCAATATCTGAAAACAAAATTTCCTGGAACTGTTAACTAATCATAGCAAGGTTGCAGGATACAAAGCTAATACACAAAAGTCCACCTATTTTCTGTATTCTAGCACCAAAAAATGTAATTTGAAATTAAAAACACTATTTACATTATTACACACACATCAGAGAAAATTTAGGTACAAATCTAATGCAATATGCATGAAATAGATATGAGGAATACTACAAAATACTGATGAAAGAAATCAAAGAATATCTAAATAAATGGAGAGTTAATCCATGTTCATGAATATATGAAGATATGAAGATTAAGAAGTTAGTTTCTCCCAACTTTATCTGCAGATTCAACACAATCCCTATAAAATCCCCAGTGGCTTATTTCATAGATGTTAACAGAATCTAATGTTTATTTGAAAAGGTAAAAGACTCAGAATAGCCAAAATAATACTAAAAGAGAATAAAGTTGAAGGACAGACACTACCTAACTTAAAGACTTATTATAGGACAAGTGTGGTGGCTCACTTCTATAATCCTAGCATTTTAGGAGGCCAAACAGGGAGAATCACTTAATCCTAGGAGTTCAAGACCAGCCTTGGTAATAAAGTGAGACCCTGTCTCTACAAAAATTAAAAATAGAAAAATTAGTTGGGCACGGTGGCACACACCTATGGTCCCAACTACACAGGAGGATTGCTTGAGCCCAGGAGGTCAAGGCTACAGTGAACCATGATTGCATTACTGCACTCCAGCCCAAGTGACAGAGTGAGACTCTGTCTCATAAAAGAAAAAAAAAATACTCTTTACCCAACTTGTTTACCAATCTACTCTATTTATAATTTAAAAAATAATAAAAGAATAATCATTTCAACAAATGGTGGTAAAACAGGACATCCACATGCAAAAGCTGAATCTAGATATAGGACTTACACTTTTCATACATATTAACTTGAATCATAGACCTAAATGTAAAACTCAAGCGTATCAGACATCTAAAAGATAATATAGAAAAAGGTCTAGGTGACCTTGAGACTGGGGATAACTTTTGAACATACCAAACGTCCAATCCATGAAATTTAAAAAAAAATTGTTGTAATTAAAATTTACAACTTCTGCTCTGTGATAGACACTGGTAAAGGAATGAAAAGAAAAGCCACAGACTGGGAGAAAACATTTTAAAACACATATGTGATAAAAGACTTCAATATACACAATTCAATTCAAAATATTAAAAGTAAACAACAATAAAACAACGTAACTGAGAAGCAGGCAAAAGATATGAAAAGATGTCACCAGAGAAGACACACAGATGGCAAATAAGTATAGGATAAAATACTCCATAACATATGCCATTAGGAAACTGCGAATTAAAACAACATGATATACCTCTATTAGAATGGCTGTAATTCAAAATACTGACACCATCAAATGCTGGTGAAGTGGAGCAATAGAAATTCTCATTCACTGCTAGTGGGAATGAAAATTGGTAAAACTGGCCATGCACAGTGGCTCATGCATGTAATTCCAGTACTTTGGGAGGCCAAGGCTGGCGGATCACTTGAGGTCAGGAATTTGAGACCAACCTGGCCAAAAGAGTGGAACTCCATTTGTACTAAAAATAAAAAAAATTTAGCTGGGCATGGAGGCGCATGCCTGTAGTCCTAGCTACTCCCTGAAGCAGGAGTATTGCTTGAACCCAGGAGAAGGAAGTTGCAGTGAGCCAAGATTGTGCTACCGCACTCCAGCCTGGGCAACAGAGCAAGACTGTCTCAAAAGAACAAGAAAATTGGTAAAATTACTTTGGAAGAGAGTTTGGCAGTTTTCTACAAAGCTAATCATAGGCCTACCATCTGATCCAGAAATCACACTCCTAGATACATGCCAAAATTAGATGAAAATTTACATCCACACAAAAACCTGGAAAACAGTGTTTATAACAGCTTTATTCATAATTGCCAAAACTTGCCAACAACCCAGATGTCCTTCAGTAGGTGTATAAAAACTGTGGTATATCCATACAATTAAATATTATCTAGTGAAAACAAATTTGCTTTCAAGACATAGAAGGTCATAAAGCAACCCTAAATACAGGTTTACTAAGTAATTCCAACTATATGGCATTCTGGAAAAGAAGGTAAAACTATGGAGAGAATAAAAAGATAAGTCGGTTGCCAGGAGTTCAGGGGAGGAAGGAGATATAAATAGATAGAAAATATGAGTTTTTAAGGCAGTGGAACTAATCTGTATGATACTATAATGGTGAATATATGACATTATGCATTTGTCAAAATCCACTGAACATAGAACACAAAAAGTGAACTCTAGTGTAAACTATACATTTTGTTTGTAATAATGTATCAATACTGGTTTATAATACAACAAATATACCACACTAATGCATGATATTAACATCAGGAGAAACTGGGAAGATGGGGGAGGGAAGGGTATAGGAGTTCTCACTGAACTACTGTACACTTTTTCTATAAATCTAATCAAATTCCAAAATATTCTATTATAAAAATTCTAAAATGTGTATATTGGTAAAAAGCACTAATTTGTATATGGAAGTTATTAAAACTTTCATTAAAGTGAACATGATTCATATAGAATATCTACTTTTTCTCAAGTCTTATATTTCTAATGAATCTTATGATCTGATTTAAACCACTGCTAATAGAGCAACATTTATCAGGAACTCTTTAGTCCAAGACTATAAGTAGATACTACAAACACAAAGAAAGATAAATCATATTCCTTGCACTAAGGAATTTACTATTTTTCTGTGCATATAGGACATAACTATAATTATTATACAACAATATAAGGTAATATAAATAGAACACAGACATATATTAAGTAACAAAACAATGTCATGTATGGTGAGTTTCATAAGGAGAGACTGAAGAGTCCATAAATAATAGAGAAATGAAAGTCACAGCTCGGCATGGTGGCTCACAGCTGTAATTCCAGCACTTTGGGAGGCCAAGGCAGGTGGATCACCTGAGGTCAGGAGTTAGAGACCAGCCTGGCCAACATGGTAAAACCCCATCTCTACCAAAAATAAAAAAATTAGCCAGGTGCAGTGGTGCGTGCCCATAATCCAAGTTACTGGGCAGGCTGAGGCATGAGAATCAGTTGAAGCTGGGAGGCAGAGGCTACAGTGGACAGAGATGGTGCCATTACACTCCAGCCTAGGTGACCAAGTTAGATCCTGCCTCAAAAAAAAAAAAAAAAAGAAAGAAAGAAAGAAAGATGAAAATAAATAAGAAGCCATAGCAAAACCAGTTTTATGGCAGCAAAATCCCTAGTGAAAAATAATTAGAAATAAAAATAGAGCATTATCAGGGAAGATACAGTAAAACACTAAGAAGTCGGGATGTTAATTTTTAGGTAATAAGATGCTAACAAAAGAGTCTAAGCCAAGTCAAACTAGAGGAAGATTCATCTGGTGTAAGTATGAAGATAAGGACAAAATTAGGGCAATAGAGTTGAAATTAAGGAAGAATAATCACAATAGGATCAAAGGTTAAAAGGCATAAAATCTGAAGTTAATATTAGAGCTGACTAAAGAAAGCTTCGTGCTATTAAACACCCAGTAAATTTCTAGCACAATGGGAGAGAGAGAAACATGAAAAAAAGGAAAACAGTCCCACACAAAGAAAATAAGAAATCTATGGGCATGCAAAGCATACAAATATGAAGCAAATAGAAAAAGTGTCAAAGCCACACAAATGAACTGTTGGTTACTGGAAGCTCTATATGATAGAGCAATCCAGGCAACAGAAATCCCCTTTTAATCTACAGTACTCTGGATAAGGGATAACAGACAATGACTTGGCATTTTCATGATTTTCCCAAATCCAGACAACTTATTTCATGCCCAGACAGAACTTTCTCATGTTTCTGTAAAATAGACTAAGTTTTCCCACTTCTCGATGAGGAAATTCTCAGGGATCAACATTGGATGTGCCCCCAACTTATCAAATCATTCTGGTTTCAATAACTCTATTTTTTAAGGTCATCCTCAAAACAATCCCTTACACAGAATTCCTACCCTCTCCATCCAAGCTACCCAGCAGCCAATTATCTAATACAGTCTCTTATACAGGAAACAATTTAGGGAGGAATTTTGTGCCTAAAGCAATGGATGCGAAGTATTAGATGAGAGCTACAAAGATTTCTAAAATCATGCATACACTGTAGCATGAGACACAGAGAAACCATACAAGGAAAAACATTTATTTCTATACATGTGTATCTAATACTTTTATACTTCAAAAAACAAAAGTAATATAATTCAGATATTTCCAAAAGTTTAAAAAATAAAAAGTAAAACTCTCTTTCTTGTCTTGCTGGCATTTTCAGTCATCAGAAATAGCCATGCAGAGTTTCCTGTGTGTGTTCTTCCAAAAATTTTATACATACAAACTATTCCATACGTATGTATATATCAATATATTAATTTGTACGTCAATTGTACAACCACATGTAAAACTTTTTTTTTTAGCATCTTCCTATTTAAGTACATATAGCTTCTCATAACAACATATATAAGTTTACCCATGTTCCATAGAGTGATTATGGGGTACACCATATTATGGATGTATGGTAAGTTATTTAACCGTTACCGATTTACGTGATTTCATTTTTGCTGTTACAAATAATCCTAAAAAATATTCTTGAATTCTGTACACTCTTATCTTAAAACTTCTGAATCACAGAGTATGAACAATTTTTGTTGTTGTTGTTGTTGCTGAGATAGTGCCAAACTGTCATCAAAGGGTTTGTATAATTCTTTCCTTTATGCCTCAACAGCATGGAAGTCTATTTCACTAAACTACTGTTAAATGAATGTTGTCATTTTTTAAAATGTTTGCTAACCCGATAAATTGATTAATTACTACCTTTGCTATGAAATTAAGGATTTTAATGGTTACTGGACACTTGTTTTACCTTTATTAAAAAGTCTATTCATGACCTTACAATTTGTCTATTATATTTTTCATTTGCTGTAAGTGTTCATTGTATATAAATAGATCAAACACATCTCCAGTTTCACTTCTGCACTTTTTTACCCTGTACATGATTTTTCCCCCTACAGATATGTATTAGTCTGTTCTCACACTGATATAAAGAACTACCTGAGACTGGGTAATTTATGAAGAAAAGAGGGTTAATTGACTTGCAATTTCATAGGCTGTACAGGAAGCATGGCTAGGGAGCCTCAGGAACTTAACAATCGTGGCAGAAGTTGAGGGGGGAATAAGCAAATCTTACCAAAAAGAAGCGAGAGAGAGAGAGAGAGAGAGAGAGAGAGAGAGAGAGAGAGAGCGCTAAGGCAGAAATGATATCCACTTTTAAACAACCAGATCTTGTGAGAACACCATCATGAGAACAGGAAGGTAGAAGTTTGCCCCATGATTCAATCACTTCCCACCAGGCCCTCCTTCAATAGGTGAGGATTACAATTCAACATGAGATTTGGACAGGGACATAGCACCAAACCATATCAAGATGTTTCTAATAATGGTCAAACTCTCCAATCTTTAATCATGGTTTGTAGGATTATCATGAACGGGAAGGCGTAAGCACTCACATGTATAGCAAATTTTACCAGAATTAGTTTTTATCACTGAGTGCTGTCTTTTTTTTTCAAATCTTTTTGAAAGCTACAGTTTTCATTTGCAGTAGAAGACAGGCATATACCCACAACAACTTTTTGCCAAAAGAGTTAGTCAATTCTTCCCCTGGTGATTACTGAATATTCCATCTTTCCCCCACTGATTAACCTGTGAAATTTTCTATTTATTTGAAGTGATAACTGGACTATCTTGAGAAGTTCTGGTTTTACTTCTCTGCTTATACAAGTCCCAAACTGTTTAAATTATCATGACATTACAATATGCTGTAATATCTACCATTTGTATTCCTTTTATTACCCTTCTTTTAAAAATATTCTTTGGTAAATCTCATATGCTTATTTTTCTACATGAACATTACTAGCATTTTTTACCACTAATAAATTATTTGTTGTACATAGCATTACCATTTACTATTAGCCACTTACTAGTGGTCATTTTTACATTAATTCCTGATATTTTTAAAGTATTACATGCATTTATAAGATAGTTTTGAGGACATTTACATATTAACACTATTGAACATTTCTATATATGAACAAATGAACCTTTTCATTGATTAAAAATCATTCATATATGAGTTTAATTTTAAATTTTTTCTCTTATAAGCTTTCTTTCACATTTATGTCCACATAAGGTAAACATTTATGCCTTGGTAGTCTAAACATATTTGCTATTGTAAATGGAACTTTTCCATCCATTATACTTTACGTCCTTTTATTACATATAGACTATGAATTTTTACGTTTTACCTTTTATAAGGTGACACTTTATTGAAATCTCTTACTAGTTTCATTTGAAGATCTATTTCTTGGGCTTTCCATGTGTAGTGGATCATATGCAAATAATTCCAATAGCTTCTCTTCATTCTTACTGTGTAATACTTATTTTTTCTTTCTCTTACATAATTATGAAGTTAAAAATGCCTAGCAATTTTAAGTGTGGTGGTGATAGTAGCCACCCTTCTTGTTTACCACTTTACTGGAAAATCTGTTGCACAATTAATCATGACTTTGTTTTGGAGTCCATATCACAGGAAGGAAATTTTTCTCAACTTCTGTTATCTTTACCTTTTTAAAAATTCAGGATTTGGTGTTGAATTTTATTAATTATACATATATTTAAAAAGTGGTTTTTTCCATTTACATATTAATATGGTGGACTCTGTTGATAGATTACTAATAAAGATCTAAATTTGCATTCCTCACATGAGCCCCTCTTCGTTATGTAATCAGGGCATATTATTTGTTAATGCAGCATTCTTTTCTAATTTATAATTTTATTACTTTATAGATAATCCATAAATGAGATTAGTTTGTCATTTAATGCCAAGTTTTACAAGTTTTGTTATGTTCTGCTGATTTTGTAACAATATTGTAGAACTTTTTTGTTCTCAAAGTAGCACACAGTTTGAATAGCATTGAAGTTCTGCTGTGGTATAGATAGGGTTTGTATTCACTAAAACTTATGTTGCAATATGATCCCCAATGTGATAGTATTGGGAAATAGGGCCTAGTAAAAAGTTTTTGGGTCATGGGAGCAGATCCCTCTTACATAGATTAATATCCTCCTTCAGGGTGAGTGAATTCTTCCTTCCATCATTTCCCCACGAAAGCTGGTTATTAAAAATCACCTGGATCTCTTGCTTCCTCTCTGACCAAAAGGTCTCTTTGACTCTGTACAAACCCAATCCCTTTGCACTTTTCACCATGACTAGAATTACCATGAGGCCCTCACCAGAAGCCAAGCAATTGACAGCACCAGGTTTCTTGAACTTTCCTGCCGGTAGAACTGTGAACTACATAAACCTCTTTTTTTTTTCTTTTTTTTTAAGTTACCCAGCCTCAGGTATTTGGTTATAGCAAAACAAAACAGATTTAGACGAGTTCTCCATACTTCAACATTTTTAGAGAATTCACTTCTGAAACCATGGGCCTAGTACTTTTTGGAGGTTTGCTCTTTGAAAATATTACCCTTTTCTTTCATTGCCATAGATCTCCTCAGATCATTTTGGATTTTCTTAGAAATCACCCATTTCATTGAAGTTCTATATTTATTTATTTGAATAGACTTGAACAAATTATTATAAGTTCATAAGTTATTTAATTCACCCTATAGTTGTGGTTATTCTACTGACACCATTTCTAATTTATACAGTCTTTTATTTTTTTTTTAATTTATTTTTTGAGATGGAGTTTGGCTCTGGTCGTCCAGGCGGGAGTGCAATGGCATGATCTTGGCTCACTGCAACCTCCGCCTACCCAGTTCGAGCAATTCTCCGGCCTCAGCCTCCCGAGTAGCTGCGATTACAGGCATGCACTACATGCCCAGCTAATTTTGTATTTTTAGTAGTGACGAGGTTTCTCCATGTTGGTCAGGCTGGTCTCAAACTCCTGACCTCAGGTGATCCGCCCGCCTCAACCTCCCTAAGTGTTGGGATTACAGGTGTGAGCCACTGCACCTGGCCTATACACTCTTATTTTCTTATTGTATTTGCTAACAGTTTTTGTTTTCTCCTTACCCCTCCCCTCAAAGGAATAGGTTTGGATTTTATGAATCCTACTACTTTCTGATTAATAATTCACTATATTTATCTTGATTAACTTATGCCTTCTGTTTTCCATCAGTTAATTTGGCTACTCTTTTAATAACTTCTTAATTTAAAATTTTAATCAATTTTACCAAATTCTCTTAAAATTAGTAATATGGGTCTTAAACATATGGTTCTCAATTATTTTTATAGGACAGCACACTCAGGAAGTGATTAAATTTTTATAGCACACAGAGGTAGGTCTGAGGTTGCTCACTACCCAACGCCCTGCTTCTTGCTGAATGTCCTGAGGGCCAAAGGGAATAAATACCTTTGCACACCTGTAATCCATTTGCTGCATAGGCATTGAGAAGCTCTGTTAATGAAATCAAGTGGATTTTGAATGCTATGCTGCATATATTGATATATTCAGTAAACAACATTTTAGCAACTGTGCTAAGAGCTCAGAACACAAAATGGATGAGAAAGGGTATTCAATAAATTTTATTTATAAAATAATAAGAGTATAGTCACCTCAATGTTTAGAAAGTATATAGGAATGATCGGCTTTAGATTCTAGTCCCAGAGCTACCCATATGGTATGTATGACCCACATCTGTGCCTCAGGTTCCACAGTCTTCACTCTATATGTTGAAGTTATTTGAAAATTAAAATAAATAGAAATCATTATTAATATGTGTTGTAAGAGGCTGTGGTACTAACATGAATATGTCTATGCTGTCTGGTGTGTGCTCACTAAATAAATACTTAATGGAATGCATATATTACTTTGGTGGAACAAAAAATAGGCCAACTGGCTTCATTAGTTGTTATGCAGTCACAGATATAGGTTGTCCTCAGTCTCAGTGAAACAATCAAAAATGATTCTATTGTTAAAACGATTGCAAAAACAGAATGAATTTGGGCTTTGATTTTCTCCATTTCTACATTTTGATGTTTGATGGTCTTATAGCAATTTTTAAAAAGAAAACTGAGAAAACCTGGTTTAAATTATTCATAACTGGAAACAATTAGGAAAACAAATATGCAAAAAAAAAAATGAAAAAAAAACCCACAATGGTAATAGAGACCTAAACACACAGCTGGCACAACCCTGATTTCTTTTTTTTTATATTTTAAGTTCTGGGGTACATGTGCAGAACATGCAGGTTTGTTACCTAGGTATACATGTGCTATGGTGGTTTGCTGCACCCATCAACTCATCATCTGCATTAGGTATTTCTCCTAATGCTATCCCTGCCCCCGCCCCCCTACCTCCCAACAGGTCCTGGTGTATGATGTTCCCCTCCCTGTGTCCATGTGTTCTCATTGTTCAACTTCCACCTATAAGTGAGAACATGCAGTGTTTGGTTTTCTGTTCCTGTGTTAGTTTGCTGAGAATGATGGTTTCCAGCAATGCTTTCCAGCTTCATGCACATCCCTGCAAAGGACATGAACTCATCTTTTTATATGGCTGCATAGTATTCCAGGGTGTATATGTGCCCCATTTTCTTTATCCAGTCTATCATTGATGAGCATTTGGGTTGATTCCACGTCTTTTCTATTGAGAACAGTGCCACAAGAAACGTGTGTGCATATGTCTTTATAGTAGAGTGATTTATAATTCTTTGGATATATACCCAGTAATGGCATTGCTGGGTCAAATGGTATTTCTAGTTCTAAATCCTTGAGGAGTCATCACATTGTCTTCAACAATAGATGAACTAATTTAATCGTACAGCAACAGTGTAAAAGCGTTTTCTTGTTGATGATGGAGATGATCCTGCAGAAACAGTTACAAAGAAGATAATGCCTTCTCCTTTCCCAGCTTACAGATCCCAGGAGCCCATTGTTTTTAGAATTTCTTTTTTATTTTCAGCTAATAAATCATGAGATATAATTCACAAGCAACTTAGAAATCAACTAAAATTCATGTTTCGAGATGTCACTTGGGCTCAGTTTGAAAATTTGAGAAGGAATGTTAGCCAATTAGGAAGGAGTGCTGATTTCAAGTATAGCTGAGCATACAGGAAAAATGTTCATACTAGAAGTGATCCCAGAAGAGTAAGATATAGAAAGGATCACAGAATGTTGAGAGTATAGTTTACTTGCAATGAGTCACAGAAGATTTAATTGCAAATTTGAGTAATGTTACAGGATGTCTGTATCTTAAGCAGTTCTATGAGATAATCAAATACGAAATACTGAAGTAGGTCTATGTTGGTTAAAAATGATTCGGGAAAACAGAAATAGGGGGCAAATTTCAACCATTTCTCACCCATCGTATATTTAAATACAGAGCTTTTGGTAGTTAAATGAGTTAATGTATGTGAGACACTAGGGCTTCATAGTGTTGTGAACATGTTAGCCATTATTATTATTGTTGCTCTTGCTAAAATTACAGGTGATGTAGAAATAGATATGGTTATTCTTATAACAGCATTATCATTTATATGCTAAAAAACCAATAAGGCAATCTCTTTATGGGCAATTTTCTGTTATAATAAATAATAGAAATATATGTATATAAAATATACATTAAATTTTTAACATTAAAGTCACTAAATGAAATAATTTTAAAGATAAAAGATTGCATGTGGCATTCTCTCTTCTCTCTTCAGGCCACAGGTACATTTTCATTAGTTAATTATTTAGAGACATTTTGTCATTAAAAAAATCTACCTTGAGCTTAGAAATCTAGAGTGAATTCATAAAACCAATGGCACATTAGTGAGAATATTAAATGGAGTTAAACTGTGGCTTTGAATTGCAGGAATGTGTTCCTGATATTTTTGTCCTTTGGGAGGGAGGCAGGAAGCAGGCCAATCAGATGATTCCTGAATTACCTCAGAACTCTATGATTGCATCAAAAGGACTCTTACAGTGTCAGTATTATCTGAGGATTATTAAGGAGATACATTAGGCTCTACCAACTTTAGGAGAAATTCTAAGATCATAAAACTATGTTCACAATGATCATCTGGTCATTCCTTTATGATCCATGGATAGGCCGACCCAGATGAATGCCGCATGAGATTCATTATTTAAAATGCATGGTTTCTAGCAAGATAGCTGAAGAGCATTCAGTTACTTTTAATCACATAATCATGGTCCTCCAGCCCACAGGGCATAGACAGTAAGTTTCACCAAAATGAAATCAAAGCAGGTGTGCACATCGCACTTCACATGGCGCTCAAGTTTGCTGCCTCTTTCCTTCCTAGGGCAGAGTGGGCAAAGCAGTGTGGTTCTAGCCAACACCTTGGTATGAAAGTTTTGCAAGAGGCCGGGCACAGTGGCTCACACCTATAATCGCAGTACTTTGGGAAGCTGAGGCGGGCAGATCACCTGAGTGAGGAGTTCGAGACCAGCCTGACCAACACAGAGAAACCCCATCCCCACTAAAAACACAAAAATTAGCTGGCCGTGGTGGTGTGTGCCTGTAATCTCAGCTATTCGGAAGGCTGAGGCAGGAGAATCACTTGAACCCGGGAGGCAGAGGTTGCAGTGAGCCGAGATCGCACCACTGCACTCTAGCCTGGGCAACAAGAGTGAAACTCCATCTCAAAAAACAATCAAACAAAAAACAACAACAACATAAAAATGAAAGTTTTGCAAGAATTATTAAAATAAAATAACCAAACAATGAGACCTCTTGAGGCAGGAGAATATGGTCTAGAGTCGGGGAACCTAATGCCAAATCGCGCTACTTTGATAAAGCTGGATCAGAAGGCAAACACCAGGGATGCCGGCAGGGAACCCCAGGCCAATTCACGCTATTTTCATAAAGCTTAATCAAAAGGAAAACACTTAGTTCTGGGAGCAGGGAATCCAAGGCCAATTCACGCTGATTCCCTAAGGTTGGATAAAAAGGAAAAAAACCCTTTTCCACACCTGAAGGATCAGCAACTACTTTCCCTACAACCCTCCCCCTTCCACTACATCTCTGATGAAGAGGGAAAGTGCTTCGGATGAGCCGCGGGCCAAATGTGGAACAACACTTCATCTGCATAGGGCGTCCATCCATTCAGGCCTCTGGTTGGCCAAGGAACAATTCCCTTCAGCCTTAAATTAGCCACGGGCCAAATCCTTCACACATTTAGCGGGTAGCCAATGGGGACCTCAAAAGGAGTACTTAAACCCCAGAAAACTTTGTAAACGGGACCCTTGAGCCACTCAGGCCCACTCCCACCCTGTGGAATGTCTTCTCGCTGAAAAAAAGCTCTAATTTCAATGTTTCATTTCTTTATTTCATTCCTTTGTTACTTTTTGCATTTTCTTCAATTCTTAGTTGGGCGTGCCAAGAACCTGGACACATCACACTCAAGGACCGCCTTCCTGTAACCTTAAGAGCTCTCTCTCACACTTGCTCTCTTTTTCTCTCTTTTGTTTGTGAGATTAGGTTTCAGCATTTCAGCCTCCAACTAAAAAGTTCACATCTATTTTGCAATATTTGTTATATAAGAAGGCTTTGAATCTTTGACAGCAAGAACATAGTCGAAACATAAAACAAACGAGCAAATTCCTAGCTAACAAGAAAATAATATACCACCAGCACTGCCCTGATAAAGTGGATATTCTCAACTTTAAATAATTTCCATGATCGAGTGTGGTGGCTCATGCCTGTAATCCCAGCACTTTGGGAGGCCAAGGCAGCCAGATCATGAGTTCAAGAGATTGAGATCATCTTGACCAACATGGTGAAACCCCGTCTCTACTAAAAATACAAAAATTAGCTGGGCATGGTGGCGGGTGCCTACAGTCCCAGCTACTCAGGAGGCTGAGGCAAGAAAATTGCTTTTACTAGGGAGGCAGAGGTTACAGTGAGCCAAGATCACACCATTGCACTCCAGCCTGGTGACAGAGTGAGACTCCATCTCAGTAATAATAATAATAATAATTTCCTTTCATTATTTATTGCTATTTAAATTTCTTTATCTTCAACTCATTAATGTGCATATAATAGTATTGAGTTTTGGACCTTCTGCTGGTAGCTTGCTTATTCTTTGAGAGAAGTTATCCATTTTCCTGCTTCAGATATTGCCACTAGAACAATAACCTCTAGAGAATAGCTTTGACCTTATGCTTTAGTTTGCAGTGGTTTAAAAACATCTCTTCCTATTGAGACATAGAGACAGTATGAATTTGAGCTCCAGGAGGGCTTGACAAAAATAAGTGGAAAAATATTGTGTCAGTTTCTGGGCCCAGGTTTTAATAAGAAGGCAGTTTCACTTCTCATCACTTGTGATGCTTGTTATTGAAACACAGCCACCGTGCCATGAAGAAGTCCAAGTAGCTCAATGGAGAAGAAATAGGGTTCCCAGCCCACATCCTCAAGTGAGCTCCCAGCTAATAACACGAATTTACCAGCCACTCGAGAGAGTCACCTTGATAGTGAACCCTTCTAGCCAGCTATCCCAGTTGATGCTGCTGTGTGGAGCAGGAATGAGCTGTCTCTGGCAAATTCTGTCCTACTTACAGATTCATGATCAAATAAATAATTGTTGCTGTTTGAAGTCATACATTGTGTGGGCAGTTTATTAAGCAGCAAAGAAAAATGAAATAAAGCCAGGCACAGGGCACTTTCAGAGAGGCCAAAGCAGATGGATCACTTGAGCCCAGGAGTTAGAGACCAGCCTAGGCAAAATGGCAAAAACCCACCTCTACAAAAAATACAAAAATTAGCCAGGTGTGGTGGTGAGCACCTGTGGTCCCAACTACTCAGGAGACTGAGGTAGGAGGAGCACTTGAGCCCAGGAAGTTGAGGCTGCAGTGAGCCATGATCATGCCACTGCACTCTAGCCTGGGCAACAGAGCAAGACCCTGGCTCAAAAAAACAAAAAGAAAACCATGAATGCTCAAGAGCAACACTGTTCATAATTCCAAAGATAAACGAAATGAGTTATATATGAAAGCCCTAATTTAACTTCATCTTAAAATTCTTACCAAAGTTCTCTATCCATCTGTATATTCCAATGCATCTTCTCTCGATCAAGCCAGATTTTCTCTTACAAGTCCTCAATTCAGCTAATGATAGATACCAATTGCTCTGCCTTCACAATGGGCTCTAAACGTCATTCATTTTGTCTTTCCTTCCTTTCTCTCAATAACTAACTCATCAGTAACCAAACGCAATACTCTCCTCTTCCAAACATCTGGCTTTGGTGCCTGACTTCCCATTACTCTTAAAACCATCCAAGGCATATCCCTTTGGGGTGAACTAGCATCGAAACGTATAAGTGGGGCCTCCTGTGTTCCTGTTTTCAGTCCCACTTCCTCATGCAGTCTGCCTAAAAGTCATCTTCCAAAGTCACTGCTTAAAATTAGGCAAAGGCTTCCACCAGTTCATTGATTCAGGTCCAAACTTCACAGTCCACCTCATAATTTGAATAATTAATAGAAAAGAAATCTGAGACCATCTAACACAACAACTTTATTTTACAACACAGCAAACTAAAGATCATGGAAGGAAAATGATTTGAGGTAATCTAGCTGGTAAGACACAATGACAAGAACTGAAATGTACAAGGCATCCAGGAGAGGGTTCTTTCCACTTTTACCTGCAAAATGATTAGTGCAGGGATATTTATTTTGAGCAGAAACTTGATTACCTAGAAACAGTTATGAGACTATTTATGATAACTATGGATAATATGCCTTCTAGGCATTATAGGGATGCCTCCACAATCCACCTACAATCTTTTTGCTACAATCTCTCCCAGATTTTCTCAGTAAAAGCAGTGACTGCAATCACAGATTTGTGAGCTATTCCTTCCTCCATGTAGTTTTCCCATAGGCCCCATCATTTTGTTCCATCATAGAACGCACACTGCTCCATCTGCCAAATGGGCTTCTCCCCAAGCATTTCTCTAGGCTGTGCCTCCTCCGTCATTTTTTGACTGAATGAAAAATGCTCCTCATTTTAAAGCAAGATGTAGCTTTCCCTCCTTTTGCCTCCCGCCACATTAGAGAAACAAATCTCATGTTTCCTGATAAATTTGACATTTAATTTGCTTAATTCTATTTAATGGAACCCTCATCTAATCTGACATTCTAATTTGCATCTGAATATATTATTTCTGTCTCTAGATAATCAAGTTTCAGATCAAAATAAATATCCCTGCACTAATCATTTTGTAGGTAAAAGTGGAAAGAACCCTCTCCTGGATGCCTTGTACATTTCAGTTCTTGTCACTGTTTCTTTTCTTACCAGCTGCATAACCTCAAATCATATTCCTTCCATGATCTTTAGTTTGCTGTGTTGTAAAATAAAATTGTTGGGTTAGACAGTCTCAGATTTGTTTTTCCAGTCTGTGATTAGTATTATCAGAATTCAAATTATTATTCAAATTAAAATGTATAAGGCATTATCTCTTTACAAACCTATTTTGATTTATAAAATGGTTCAAGAATAAATGATGATTGTAAGCCTTCTCAAGCCTTGAATCACTATTCAATTAACAAAATTTTTTGTGGTTTTATTTTTATTTTGCAGAAATCTATCTATAGAGAGCTGTGCATATTGTTAGAAGTACTAAACAATCTAAACTGGCACTTGAAGGGAGAATAGTTACTGACCCCATACAGATACTCAGATCTGAGCTAGAATTGTATACTTAGCGTACCACTCCTGACTCTCAATCCTGGAATCAAGATACAAGCATTTTCTTTTTGTTTTTCCTATTTCTCAACTATCTAAATTCTCCTGTATGCAAATACTAAAGAGAGTTGCCCAGACAAAAATGTCAGAGTGAACTCGAACACTTCAGTTTTGATTCTAAATCCAGAGAGTATCATTCTCAACAAACCTCTGAAAAGAGAAAATTTTTCATTGAAAATCATCTTTAAAGACAAGCATATGGGCCTAAGTTAGGATGTGCAAGCAAGCTTACAAAACAATAGTACATTACTTAAGATAAAACTGGTCATAGTGCAAAACTAATACACTCTCAAATCTAAGAGTGTAACTAGCTTAGCAGCTTGAAACAGAAAAAAATAAAAATATAAGAATTTATTTCTGGCACACAGAAAGATGTGTCAGTAGAGTCTTCCTCCACGCAGTGACTCAGAGACCCAGGCAAGCTTCCTCCCTCTTGTGGTGCCACCTTCGCTACACGTGGCCTCTAAGCTATCAGAGGCAGGGCAAATGAAAACATAGAAGAGGCACGTTTGTTTTTAAATGTCTTGGCAGCGAGTGATACATACATGACTTCTGGCACATGTAATTTGCTAGAAGTTGTAATGAAACCCCAACTACAAAGGAAATGGAATCTTCCTACGAGGACCTGATTAGTGGAAAACTGTATGTACGTAAGTAATAGTAATCTCTACCAGAAATGGAAAGACTGTTTGCCTGCTGGCAGCCTAGAATCTGAGGACAAGCAAACTTATTTAGGATATCTTTATAAATTGTTAATACGTTACAGATTATACACTAGCTACAAATAACTTAATTTCAAAACATATGCAAAAGCTTTCCTCAAGACAAACACTGGTTGTATCATCAGGGTTCTGAGAGAGAAACATGCAGTGGTTATCACTAGGTGACTAGAAATGTTAATTTGCAGAAAATAATTCTTAATATGTCTGGATTCAGATGCTCTATTGTTCAAATGTCTCTTTAGGTCATTGCTATTGAATACTTTTATTTTTTAAGAAATGTAAGCTATTTAAAAACCCAAGCATGTACAACGTGTAAGAATGTTTATTCAAAAATAAACAACCTTTTCTATTGTAAAGCAGTCATATTCCCAAAGGGGAAAAATATTAAAGACAATAAAGTAATAAAATGAGTGCAGAAAACAGTACCAGTTAAGCTACAAGCTGAAGCCTCTATAATACTTCAGCAAACTTTAATAGGCCAGATAGAAAATATTTCAGGTCTCACGGGCCATATGGTCTTTGTCCCAACTACTCAAACTTAGCCCTTGTAGCTTAAAAACAGCCATAAACAATATATAAGCAAATGAATGGTTCCATTCCAATAAAACCTTATTCACAAAAACTGGTGTGGTCAGATTTGGTCTGTAGGCATTAGTTTGCCAGTCCCTGCTCCACAATCCTGAAATGGAGCTAGATACCATGCAACTCGTCATTTTTAAATGTAAGCTCTATATATTAAAAAAAAAAAAAAAAAAAAAAAAGGAACGTAAAACAATCAGAACCAGAATATATACATTTTTTGTCTTTTAGCAATATTTGGCCATACTAAGTCTGACAATTAGTTGAGAGAAAATGGGTTATTATGAACTTTTTGCCTTAAATTTTATTGCATGAAATAGTCCAAGGAAACCTATGGATAAGATAATTCTTTACTACTCTAAATTCAAACAGAGATTTATTCCATACTCAATATAACCCAATGAGAAATAAGTGAAAAGTTTAGCATATTGGATAAAAATGGCTTTGATCAATTTTAAAGGATAGATTTTGTCAAGGGTCTTTTAGCTGAATAACAAGTCCCACTTTATTAAACCTTATCCGATTATTGCTTCTCAGTGATACTGGCGGGAGATAAGGCTGACAGAAAGGGGAAAGGGTGTATCACAGGAAGTGAAATATGCATAAAAAAGTGCACAGGAAGAGTGAAAGATAATAGAAAAGTACTCAGCTTTACACCAAAGACAGTGGAAACAACTTGCTTACTATGCCACGAAATGTTTTTGCCTGGTACTTCATCATTTCTCGCTTCCTAACATGTCAGCAAGTCATTATGTGGTAATTTTGAAACTGCAAGTAACTTGGTAATATGTATATGCTGTCATCTAGTAATGTTAGAATTCAGTGTTCTAGAAACGGCTCAACTACAATCACAGATATATATTATCTATAGGTGTATAATTTTAGGGATATAAATTGTATAACTTTTATTCTAGATTGATAGTTCTAAGTTAGACGTTTGTAAGTTTTTATGCCATCATTCAATCTATTCTTAATAATAACTGTTAATCTTTGCTAAAGTATTTCTTCAAATGATAACCCTGTAACAATTTTTTTCAATTATTTCACTTATAACTATAAATGTGTTATTAGCTCTAATATGCTGGGCACTGATTCCTTCTTAAAGCAAATATTATCTCCAACAAAATGCTATTAATTTACAAATGAATTATAGCATGACGGGAAAGATCAGAAGACAGAGGGAGTAGAAGAGATTTCAAGCCTTATGTCTGATCGTTAATAGCTGCATGATATTGCACAGGTCAGAACTTCTCTGAGCTCCTATTTTATCTATAAAACATAGGAAAGAACTTGCTTTACCTCCTCTCATTGTTGTGAGGATCTTATAAGATATTTGTAAGCAACTTATATGCTACAAAATGCTATACAAAATTTAAATCATTATTATTTTCAAAATCTCCCTTATGGATAAATAAAAGCCATTTACTAAGTTAATAATTTAACCACTCAGAAAACAAACGACTATTTCATCACATTCATAATCCATAACATGTAACAGGTAGGCTAAGTAGATCTTAGACCGAAGATCTCCATGTATTCAAACAAATGCAAAAAAAAAAAACAACAACAAAAAAAAACAGATCTCCATGTATTCAAACAAATTCAATCAATATACACTTAACCACTTATGCCTTAGGTACTAATTGCTATCTTAAACATACTAGATGTGTACTTTCTCCTGGAAGAAATATTTGTTTGTATCTAGGGTGCATATAGCTAAAACAGAATGAGTAAATCTCTGCAGAATTATCATGAAAGACAAGAATTTCCTTGTGACTGCAGTTTGTCTTCTTGCTTCAGTAGATTTTCATGTAGCACTTTGATATTTAGCTTGGGTAAACAAAAAGTTTTCAAATATCATTACATTGTAAGTTTTATAAATCAAATATCAGGCTTTATTTACACAACTCAACAACAAAATCAGAAAAGCATTTTAAGATTTAATATTCAATCAATATCATTATCCTTTCTTGGAGATTTCCTATATTTCTGAGCAGGGCAAAGATTTGAGGAAATACCTTAAAGAGAATAGTTTTATTTTGAAAAATTCTAAAATGTCTTGGAACTTCCAGCTTGTCTTTGGCTAGCTGGATGCTCTAAGCTCTCTGGGTGTGACTCCAGGCAGCAAAAGAAGGAAGAGGCTTGAAAATGGAGTGGGGGCACTCCATTTTGGGGATCCCCAAAAACTGCCTACTAAGCTTCTGGTTGGAGGGTCTAAGGTTGAGCACTCTGCTTTCCAGTCGTTTCTTTTCTCCATCCTTCTAAGGAGTGTGTTTACATAAACCTGTCTGTGTACATGTGTATGGAAGAAGGATGTCAAATTTAAACCATTTAAATTAGTAGTTCAAAGGGTCTTTTTTCAATAATGAAGTTAATAGGTCAATCAAAAATAAGAGTGAGACCCTCTGATCAGGAGTAGCTCAGACTATAATGGGAATTAAATCTCCAGCCCATCCAATCTGAGGTATATTAGGAAAAACAAAATGGAAAAGGCACCCTAGAAACTCGGGCTTTCCATATTATGACAGGTTATTTTCCCCATGTGACAGCCCTGCAGATCAGCTCCAAATAGTTATAAATACATGCCTTTGAGCAATACGGTCCTCGCTGCTATGATATTGGCTTTCTAAAGGAGTATAGATATGTTCCAGATGAAATCATGTACATTATAGAGACAGAATCTCTGAGATTTTACTCTTGACATGGGTTTTCTAAATTACAAAATAGACATTTTCTCCCAATTCACTGCTATTTGAGTAGAAGTCACCCTTTTGGGAAATTACACTATGCAATAAATTACAATTTGATACTTTCTTCAGAGGTAGATTTTTAAATTTATGCTTTGCTTCTTATCCTCTTTTAAGGGAGTAATGAACCATTTGTTAGATGCTAAAGAAAATATAACTGATAGAAATAGCAATGAACATCAAAAATATTTTTATGATAGCAAACAGCTTAAAATAGCAAATAAATCCTTAAAAATCTTCTTAGCTGGGTGTGGTGGCTCACTCCTGTAATCCCAGCACTTTGGGAGGCTGAAGTAGGTGGATCACTTGGCTCAGGAATATAAGACCATGCTGGACAACATGGTGAAACCCGTCTCTACAAAAAATACAAAACTAGCCAGGCCTGGTGGTCCAGACCTGTGGTCCCAGCTACTCAGGAAGCTGAGGTGGGAGGATCACTTGAGACCCAGAGGCAGAAGATGCAGTAAGCCATGATCATGCCACTGTACTCCAGCCTGGATGACAGAGCAAGACCCTGTCTCAAAACAACAACAAAAAAGTCTCTTAATTCTCTATTATAACATGTCTATATGCATGATAAAATCGGGTCAGAGTGTTTTTAAGTTAGAGGACAGCTCAACTCCCCTCCCAACTAGCTCTGTATTTAGTCATAGGATTCCTTTTGTATTTTTGTCAGGTAACTTGCATTCTATCATTATCATTAACAGAACTTTACTGCTTTTTTTTAATTCCTTCACTCCCTCATCACTACCACACTCTCACATTCTCTCTATCTGGCCCTAACACCACTCAATTCCACTTTTATATTTTTCTTTTTTTGAGACAGTCTAGCTCTGTTGCCCAGGCTGGAGTGCAGGAGTGTGATCATAACTCAAGGCAGCCTCGAACTCCTGGGCTCAAGCCATCCTCTCGCCTCAGCCTCCTGAGCAGCAAGGACTATAGGAGCATCCCACCACGCTCAGCTTATTTTTTTAATGTTTGTAGAGATGGACTGTCTTGCTGTTTTCCAGGCTGGTCTGAAATTTCTGCACCTCAAGTGATCCTCCCACCTCAGCCTTCCGAAGGGTGGGGTTACAGGCATGAGCTACCACATCCTGTCCCAACTTTTATATTTTTCTAACAGTGTTTAACTGATCCTGACAATGAATGCATTTTGTAGATTTTAAAACGCCTATGATTTGGCTTGGGATTGTTATATTTGAAAAGGGTATGTTTAAGCCTATTTAAAATTGTAAGAAAAATTCACATAATGAAAATTGGTCTTTATTTCATAAAACTATTTGGACATTTTCTACCAAAATCCTACACAGGTAGTATTTTCCCCCAACACTGTGAAATACATCTCAACTTGAAGCTACATTTCCGTCACTATTTCAACTAGACTTATTGATTAATTTAAGTAGTTTAATACCTAACATTACCAAAGATGTTTCTTTTGAAGAGGCATTGACTTTCAGACTAAAAAAAGAAAAGCTTATCTTTTATTTTCAATTTACCAGATGTTACAGTCACTACGGTGATAATGTTAGCAATCTGGTATTAAGGTGCAGAAACTGTGTCTTGTGATGTAATAGATAGGGACTTTTACAAAGGCTCCATTATGCCTCCTGAGAAAATGAATTGCCATGCTAGGCCTATCGCCTCTGCTTTTGGTCTACCTCACAAAGCTGTTATCTCTTTTATTTCTACTAGATAATCACAAAATTTTCAAAGCACTGTTTTGTTGATTTTCCCAATTCTCTCAAACTTTTACAATATTAAATCACTGTCCTATTTGCATATGAATACCTTGTAACAGTATTTATTTTTAAAGGTACTGTGGTGGCAGCAATCAGCCCTGGGAATTAATCCAAATAACAGCCTCTGAAGATGGCCTTCTTTGGTATCTAATCAAAAGCATCAATGCCATGACAGCAACCCTGCTGGGAATCCTGTCAGATTTCATTTATCTGAACACATTGGATAAGTGAGCCAATAGATAAATGCTTTGAAATAACCACTTTTCCATTTATTCCATTGGGTTGCCACAATGATTTTGTGATGAAAATATAAACCAGTTAATAAGTATTCACACATATTAAACCAGTATAAACCAGTTAATAAGTATTCACAAAGGGTATGATGCAATTCCATCTTACCCTTCTTTAGTTATGGTGAGCCATCTTTTCAAAAGCTAATTTGAAATTTTATTTCATAGCTTTAAAAACCCAGCATTGTCCAGAAAAATTCACCTTCATCACACTTACCAATACTATTAGCTATTCCTCCAAGGTCTTTCCAATTTCTTCTAATAAGCTACAACAAATGACATTTCTTTTAAGCCAGCTAGTATATTGTCTAGACACATGATTCTTAACACATTCTGGAGAACTTCTCATTGGAAACTCAAATGCTATAAAATGTGTCACATAGTAGATGTCCTCCCCAGTACCAAGAAGACTCATTGAGCATCCACTGAACACACGTGAGGCAACAGTGCTGGACAAAAACCACACCCATAAGATGCTTATAGTAATTTATTTGCTGAAGTATGACATAAGCATATGAAAGAGCTAATGAATGATTCTATGCATATATAATAATACTGGAGTTTAAGAAACAGAAAATAAATGCATAAAGAGTTAGAGAAGATCTCATGCTGGAGTAATTAAGAAATACTTTACTACACCCGCTCTCAAGTGAGACTTTGGGTCCTAAACCACAGGAGGCTGGCAGGACAAACGAGTGCAAATTATTTCAACCAAGAAGACATCATAAAGTTCAAAAAGCACGGTTTTGAAAACGGTAACACTATGAGAGCAAAAGACAGAAGTATGTTCTGGAAAAATGTAAACAAAAAACAAACTAATGATCAAACATGGGCTTTCTTTTTGGCAGTTACTGAAAATACCAAACACTTAGATATGTAGAAATTTTGGAGAGCGTTTCAAACCAGACAGTAAGGAAAGTGGAAGGCATATTGATGTGTAGGGATACAACACAAATGTAATATAAAAATTTGAGAAATTTTGTATAAAAATTTGAGAAATTTTGTACAAAAATAGGCAATGACTAAATTACTAATTTATTTGGTACTGTATCCTCATCTTTTATATTTGGAGGTTGGAAAACATAATTCCAACCACCCTCCCCACCCCTCCCACTCTATCATTTTATGGACATACTCAACCCCAAACAATTGCAGTATTCAAAGATAATCTGCAGTGGGTATGAAGAAAAACGTTTTAGTTTTGCCTAGTTGCACTACAAGAAGAAGAAAAAAGTTTATTTTTTCCAAGTAGGGAAGTGAAGAAAGGCTTAATGGGACTTGTGGTATGCTGAATAGGATCATAAAGTGTGAGAGGAATTTAGACAAGCAAAATGAGAAACAAGAGCATTCAATACTTAGAAACAGTGCAACTTTGATAAGATTGTTTTTCATTTTCCCTTTATTCTAATAAAATATCTTCTATCATACATAGTAGAAGATAAATTCAAATGTCTTATTTCCTGTGAGCTGAAATGTTTTTCTTTTTGTGGGTCGTCTTTCTGGGCATAAATGTTTTACGTGGGAAAGGATAAGCACAAATGATGGAGGGCTGAAGATTTATATATTTTAATAACCCAATGTCTAGACCAAGAAGACAGTGAACAAAAAGGATGGGAAATCACATTAACTGAATGCCTAGCATGAGTCTCTCTCCATATTAGTTGTCCTATTGATGTTATCTAATTTAACAATTAAGGCCAATTGTAAATGTTTTCCAAATTTTCCTGTTGACTTTTTATACTACTAAAAAAATAAAATGCTCATAAATAAACTTACTTATGAATATCACTAACAGTTCCTGTTGGTTAAATTTCACCTTTTGACATATCACAAGATTCAGAAGGTCTAGAAAAACTAAGCTTTCAGTCCACTGAAAACCAAATGTACAAATGTGACATACTGCTCCTAATGTTATGCCACACAAAAGATTCTTCTTACTATTATTCTGAAACATTGAGCTTTCAATGTGAGTCATATTAAGTCAAGGTCTATAGGTACGGTGTAAGTAAACTGACCTAAAAATGTTACCGACAAAACCTACTTGCAGATATTTGTCATTGAATGGCACTCTGACACTGCTCTACAACTAGAAAATCCCATTTCGTGAAGTTTTAATGCTCTTCTGCTGTTACAAAGGGCTCACCATCATGACACTGATATCATTTTTTGCACCACCTTCTCATTTTAAGATATTTTCTAACTTTATGTAGCATCCTAAGTTTTTTCCAGGAGCACGTCTCAAAACAAAACAAGCAGCACTGCCATTCTTTAGTTCTTTTTCCTTAATAAATAGAAAGGCTGATGTGTTTTACAAAGATTTATGCCTTCTATTTTTGTTTTTCATACTCAGGCCTTCTTTCCCTATGTTATCAATTTCTTTCTTTCACATCTCTTGTGTTATATCTTATATATAATACTCTGCCGGAAAACACAGCACTCAGTAAGTTTGTTTAATCATAGAATAGAATCTTAGACTATTAGACCAGATGAGGTATAGAATTTATATAGTACAGACAACTTCATTTTACAGTTGAGGAGATGGAGATAGGTTTAGATATGTTACAGTAATTTGATCAAGCCTTTCCTGTCAGTTGATGACAAGAACCTAGTTGTCTTAATAATCTCATGCTTTTCACATTTTTTATCCCATCAATTTAGTAAATATTTACTAGGTACCTTCTAAGGATAAGAATGACACAAGGAAAAACAGTGAACAAGGCACCTGCCCATATAGTTTCTCCCTAATGTGTGGAAATAGGGAATAAACAGGAAATATAATGGGATAAGCATAACATTATAAGTACACTGAAGCAACATCTATCCCAGGCTCAAACAACGGTCAAACAAGGCTTTCTGGAAGAACATGTATTTGAAGTGAGAATGGAAGAATAAAGTAACGTTAACAAAGTGAACGTTGGAGTGCTGAAGGTAGTCCATAAAGAAAGGAAGACTGGGTTAGGCAAGAGGAAGACTGGACAGGTAAGTGGGGCAGATTGCAAATGGCCTTACAGTCTTGCTAGTAAGATTACAATTTATACTTTGTAATCCATTATCAGATTTTAAGTAGGGAGAAAACATCATTAAATTTGTATTTTAGAATGACAATTCCAGCTGTATTGTGGAGAATGAATGGGCTAGAGGAGGCTTGTACCTTTAAGACCAGAAAACCAGTTGGAAGACTACTGTAGTCACCCATGAAGTGGACAGTGATAGCTTTGATTTCAGTTTGAAAAGTAGTGAACTGGCTCCAACATTTTAAAAGTAGGCCTTCCTTGTATATTGCAAGGATAGAAAGAAAAAAAAAAAACGTGTTTATCTTTGAGGAGTGAATTAACCTTGTCAAAAAAGAATTTCATACTGTGGGAACTGAGGCCACAAGCCTTAATTATTAAAACGGCTCACTGCAACCCACTGATGGGGTAGAGCTCAGTTCCGATTCTGAAGACCAGCAGTCCTAATCAAGACAGATCATGTTTGCAATGCCAGGGCAGCAATTCCAGCCATCAACAGTCATGGCTTAATTCAAAATAGAAGAGGATTTTAAAATAAGCCTTCTTGAAACTCAAAATACTGGAATAGTCTATTTATTTGAAGATTTCCTCTTCAATTGCAAAAGCAATTGCCAAAATATCATCCAAGCTCCTGATTCTCCTGCCAATTCTTTCAAGTTTTATGGCTGTGCAGTTGTTCCTGTGCCAACCTAATTTTTTAAAATTATTATGAGGTCTGAATATTGGCAAGAAATGCCAAAGGGGGCAAATAAGATCAAACAATGTGATTTTTAAAGGGGGAGGAAGAATATACATTTACATGAAAAATCCAAAAATCTTGCTTCTTGAAGAAATTTGTACAAAATTTTATTTCATATTATAATATATTACGGCTATGAATTGTGAAAAATCCAATACGGGTCTAAAAGTAGAGGAAATATTTAAATGTTATATATAGCAGTACTTGCTTTAAGAAATCACACTCAAACTTTTACGCACATTATGAAAAATAATTACAATGCTACACAAAGAAGAAGCTGAAGAGATTTATATTCATTTTATGGATACTGACCCTTTGTTTTACCATCTTCTTTGGCAAGTGCTTTTTTTGTAATTCCCTAATTACTTATTTAAAAACTCGTATCAGTAAAACAAAGGAGATGATCGAATCACAAAATAAAAATAACATTTTACTTTATACTGAATAAGGAAAGACTCAAAATATAATTGCCCTATTTTTTGTTACAAGATTCTCAAAGCACTGATTTATTTCTGCCTTTCTACTGTCCTCTGCCCTTAAGTATGTGGGACCATGTCCTCTCTAACCTGGACACCACAGTTCCAGACAGATCTAGCAACTTCAGGCCACTTTCCTACAAAAAGTGGTGAATTCCTCCTGGGAAAGTATTAATTACCATCAAAGGCCTAGATTAAAAATAACCTTCTTTGTGCAAACTTCTCTGATCCTTTCAAAGAGAAGTAATTACTCTCTTCTTTATGCTTCTATTTTACTAACTTACTAACTTTTGATTCGCAGGCTCATATATAAATAAATGCAAAACACTCAATTTTAATTTGCTTTATTTTTTTCATATCCCCCAATATACTCTGAAATATCTCTCAATCATTACAGAGTAATTATATACAAATAATGATACATAAACTTTATAAACTTATTTTAATAATAATCATTTATTACTATGAAGTACCATGTCTACAGTATGTATACAATAATCTGATACTTAAAAAATATGCAATGATTGCCAGGCACAGTGGCTCATGCCTATAAATCTATCACTTTGGGAAGCTGAGGCATGTGGATCACCACAGGTCAGGAGTTCAAGACCAGCCTGACCATTGCGGTTAAACCCCATCTCTACTAAAAATACAAAAATTAGCTGGGCATGCTAGTATGCGCCTGTAGTCCCAGCTACTTGGGAGGCTGAGGCAGGAGAATCTCTTAAACCTGGGAGGTGGAGGCTGCAGTGAGCCAAGATCGTGGCATTGCACTCCCGTCTGGGCAACTGAGCGAGACACTGTCTCAAAAACAAAACGAACAAAAAAAATGCAATGATTGACTGAAGTAGATGAGTTAAAATCATACTAGCAGTATTACAATGATTACGACTATATTTTAAATGTACATACTTAACAACTAAAAGTAGCGAATGTATACTACTTATATCCACAGAGATATGACTGTATTTAGGAATAATGTCTAAATGCATAGATTTATACTAAAATCTACTAGTTATTCCATAGGAAAATTTTTGAAAATAAACTTCTCATTAATTAATTAATTTAGTGAGCACATATTGATAATCTATCAGGAGGGCATTGTGCAGGGCAAAACACTGGGAACACAAACTGGAATAAGAATGGATCCCTGCCCTCAAATAATTATTGTGCAGTGGAAAAGACAGGAACGGGAACAGATAAATGCAGCATGGAAGAGCTGATGTGAAATGCAGGTAAATACAAGGTAAAGTGAGGTTGCAAAGGTGACAAAGACCAACTCTGGGGAAGTCAGAGAAAATGTCCAGTGTTGGGTAGAAATTCACCAGGAGAATGAGGGGGCACAACGGGAAAAGGGAACAGTGCATACAGAGGCACCAAGACTTAAAAAGTGTGGCTCATTTGAGCAACTGCCTGTAGCTAAGGATGACTGAAGCATTGGACACAAGGGGAAGAAAATCGGGAGATGAAAGCCAAGTTGACAGAAGTCAGACCTCTACTCTAGGAACGTTCTTTGGACTGTATCTTGTGGGAAGGACATGGAGGCTGAGACCAGGGGGAAGAGAGATCGGAGAATGTGCTGTGCTCACGGTCTAAAGAGACAGCCCTTCATTACTCATGTCTTTGACATCCATGCATATGTCTACACACATTCTAAGTATTTCATTCTGCAGTTTTAGAAATTGGCTGGAATTCATAAGGATTAAAAAGGATGACACTTCATTTTAAGATTTATGTTTAAAATTGCCAAACATATATATTGAATGCTGATCATGTATGAGACACCATTTTTAAGAACTATAGGGTAATCAAAGAGGTACAGGCTACAACTATGATCCTTTAAGTATTCTAACCCTGATGTAGAAAGCAGAAACATATAAACATACATATACATATGCACACACACTCACACACACATGCATACACATATATGGCATACCAGGATAAATGTTATAGTACAATTACAACTAAGTGACATGAGACAGCATTCAGTAGAGAAATCTTGTTAAGTACTATTCTGTGTCCTGTATAAACATTTCAAATTTAAATAAAATAACTCATGACTTAACTAGATCAGATATAAAGAGCAGTTCTGAGGTACTGCAACATTTAAATTCATCTTTGGGAACTGTTATAGGAGGTTGGGAAAATAAGATTTTTTCTTTCCACACATAAAATTTTTACAAATATTCTTGTGAATTAATAAAAAACAAGATTTTTCTCCTAGACAGCCTTTATATTTATATATTATAGGCACTTCTTGGATATTTTTTAAATTTTAAAGTAGCTTAAGGAACGTAAATGGTAAACCATCGGCAATTCATTTATAAAAGTCTCCCTCTTGCATATAGAAATTATACTCCACATTTGGAATAAAAATAATTCAATATTCAACATTAATGTTATGAACACAAAAGAAACGGAAAAGAAATTCCAGAAGAGAGAAACCTAAAAGAACCTAACTTTTGCATTTCCAATTTTGACACGTAATTTTTCAAGCCTTACAATCCTTTAATACAGCTATTTATATTCTATTTCCTTCCTAAATTTAACTATGCTTTCCCCATATGAGACTCAGGATGCTGACCTATAAAACAAAAGGAATTCCAAAGAATATAGTATGGAAATAATAGAAGTTCATGATGCACTATGCTATTATTCAAGCTGAAAATAAATTGGTTTTCTTAAAGAAGAGATCTTTTTTTAAAGATATTATGTACCAACATCTGTCTGTTCTCTTTTTTTTTCACATCCTCTCATTCCACAGGAGCTGGACCACATAGCCAGAGTCTAGGATCAATTTCATCCATTGGAAGGAAGAAGAGTTATTTTCAGTGTTCTCCCACCTATCTGCATGTGTTATAATGTGTTAATTCAGCTCTGTTGATGTCTTGGTTACTCTAAATGGAAATGCTGGGTTGCCAAAACCAAGACTCACCTTATAAGCTTTGAGATTTGGGGCCCATTTTATTCTCAGCATTTTACCTCTGAGGAATGAAGTCTTGTCTCTGAACTCCAGCCCATGCCTGAGCTCCCGCTGCTGGGGATAAATATTCCTTATGCAGACGTTTTGCAGTCCTGCCTGCCTGGCTGATCTCAGCATGCCATCTGTTCTGGGACTCCCTATCACTAAGCTCTGATTGTCTCTCCAAACTCTCCATTTAATCCTTGGTGCTCTGATACCAACTGCTATTCTGCACTGTCTCTCATCACTGGTGACAATGTTGAATTTCACAAGAGCCCTGTGATCCTAGAATACAGTAAAAGTTAATAAATCCTCCCATAGTTTGTGTTCTGAGAAATGGCTTACCGCAAAGAAACACATTTCCCATAAAACTTAGATAAGGAACATACATACCCTTCTAACCTGTGACAAAGCCAGAACACAGACCCTTCAAATTTCCATTCCTGGACTCAGAAATGACAAATTGATCAATCCAAACAAAATGCAAAATTCTCTGCTTCCTCGAGACCACTGAACTTTACACACAATCTCTGGAGAATAAGGTGATTTCAGAATAAAACATTCTCTCTTCTATCTGATCATATCACCGTTCCTCACCCACCTCCCCAAACTTCATGAATTTCTAGCCATGTTTACCTCTCCCTATAAAAGAAAATCTGTCTTTTGTTTAACTTTTGAGACCTAGCAGATCTCATGGTGGAAGCTATCTCCCTATTACCTTCCTCCACCTACAATTATCGCTTTCTCCACTCTTGTAATAATCTTTTCAAATAAAGTATCTTCTTAAGTCTACATTTCCTTTTTATCTGACACTGGTCAGTGAGCTTTCTGTCTGCATAACTGAAGTGGCTTTTTCCTATTGCCTGAAGTAGTTTTTGTCTCTTACTACCCCTAATCACATCTATTAATGTCCACACTTTCTTTTGCAACCACACCCGGATACCCACCCCCTAAACCCTTCCAATCTTTCAAAGCTTGCCACAGTTAACACTTAGAGGCTTCACATCACAAGTTATTATATTAGTTTCCCTATCCTCAAACTCATTCAATTCATAACATTTTTAGTCAACAAGCTAGAAAGTAACATCCAAATTGTTTAACTACAGTTCTTCCAAGATGCCTCAATCTTACTGCCATCAAATTTCCTCTCATCTCACACATCCAGAAGGGAAAGCTTTTAAGAAATTTGTCAGAAACTCACAAGCAAGGAAAGAAATAGCATGGGAAAATGTTTCTTATTACTTGAGAAAAGTGCTTGATAACCAGCCATGCATGGGAACAGCGTCACTTAAACAGAGGGATGTAAATACACTTGGGCCACAAGGTTCTGTTCAGGTAAATTCAGAGACACACTTACAAAAAAAAATCACAGTTCTTCCTTCAATGTCCTGGTAAAAACACACAGATTAAGTGTAACTCTCCGCATGAAGTCGATATGCTTAAAATGGCATAGAAAATTGACCAGGGAGCAGTGAGCACCCCTCTGTTCCACATCCTCTGTGTCCTCAGACAGTCACCACCACAGACAGGCTTGTTTTATGAAGTCAGATAAATATACTCCCACATATGCATATATACATATACATATGCATATATTTAGTCATCTCAGTATTTAAAAAATGACATTAGTGATGCATCCTGTATAACTAAGTAGGCCAAAATAATATGAGTTGTTCTTTTCTCTCTTCTAATCAGAATGAGGCATCCTATTTTGGTCGATTTTGGTGTTATCCGTAATGATATTTGAGGCCCTTCTCTACCAGGAGGTTTTGGCAATTCTTAAAGGAAGGTGTTGGCTCTCTCACTACACACTGTTCTTGCTGCTCCTAAAGGCTCCTGGCGAGCTGCAAACACTGAGCTGTGCAGCAAGGCTGTGATGTGATGGCTAAGTGGCCGTGCGATGTTTCATTATCATAAGGGTGCCAGTGGAGGGGAAGCCACTTGACGGGAAGTAATCTGTCGGCTCAGCACTTGGCGCAATGGCCCACATATCTACCCAGAGTGCTGAAAATTCCAGCAGGGGAAATGAATGCACTAAAAAGAAATGCAAATGAGAAAGATTAATAAACACAAGATTACCAAGAGAATTTTGTAGCAAATACATACAGGAAATGTTCTATACCCACAGTAAATAAATACTACAGGAAGCTAAACTGCACTAAGCTAAACAATTTTTAGAAATGCTCCTCATCTCAGCAGGATGGCATTCAGTTTTTAAAAGCGATGTGTCACTTCAGTTAAATTATCACTAGTTTATTTACTTCAATCTTTTTCAATGTCTGTTACCTTAAGAATAAATGATATGATGAGGCTGTGTCAATCCTGATGAAAGTATTTTCTACCATCATCAAATATTTTAAATAATCGTAAGCATTACAAGCAGTGATTACACGCCAAAATTATGCATGCTACCCAAGAACACATGTCTATGTTTTCTGAATATTCATCACCCAGGTCTACAGAAGGGATCTGAATGACAAAATCATTACAAAATCTATAAAGTTGTAGATAATGTTTTCTCATGATACTGTTAACACATCCCCATCCGTTTCATATTTATTGAGCATTTACTGTGTGCTGACAATTGTGCTAGACATGGGGCTTACAAAAAAATCAATGAACTCAGCAGACTGAAGTTTCACAATGAAGTTACTAGTTTTTTCAAAATGAAATCTATAAGCAAGCTGAGGAAGCTTCAAGATTTATTTCCAAATATTTGAAAAATCATTAATAATAGTGATGCATGAAGTTATCACCTAATGACTTAAATAAGGTGCTTCAGTGATATAGTTTCGCTGTGTCTCCACCCAAATCTCATCTTGAATTGTAGCTGCCATAGTTGCCATGTGTTGTGGGAGGGCCCAATGGGAGATAATTGAACCTTCAGGGTGGTTTCCCCCATACTGTTCTTATGGTAGTAAACAGGTCCTTCGAGATCTGACGGTTCTATAAGATGTTTCCCCTTTCACTTGGCTCTCATTCTCTCTTGCCTGCTACCATGTAAGACATGCCTTTCACTTTCCACCATGATTGTGAGGCCCTGCCAGCCACGTGGAACTGTGAGTCCATTAAACTTCTTTTTCTTTATAAATTACCCAGTCTTGGATATGTCTTATCAGCAGTGTGAAAATGGATTAATACACTCAGGAAGTTCCACATATATCTTATGTGCACTATCAAATTATATTTTCTTTGTATGTCCAAATAAAGATAAATCATAAATATTCTAGGTCTTTTTTACATTTTAGCCAAAAGGCATCCTGATTTCTGTGAGTCAGCTAAGTATATTAGCATGGCATCTTCTCGATGCAAAGTTTTTTCCTGCAGAACAGTTACTGAGTCCCCTAATTGCAAGCAACTTGGTTCATCATTTACGTCAGCAAAGGCCAAACTCCTTCTTATCCCCACAAAGCTGGCATGGGGAATGGCTAAAAACATCTTGAGAAGAATAAATATAGTTTTGGTAATGGTGAAATATGTTTCTCAGCCTGAAAGGCCTGCTAGCTCTTCATCTATCCTATTTCATGACAAGACATTAACAAATATCCTTTTATGAAATGAATGTTTGGATGCTAATTACTAAGCAATTCTTTTAGTTGTAATAGAGCTAAGCAATTTAACACCTTCCAGCCACTTTATAGAACAAATGTATAACCATAATTCTTTTAATGCATTGGTGGAAGTACATAAAAGCCCCTGGAAATTGCTCATTTTGCTTACATGAAGCTGTTAGCTCAGTTAATTACAAGTCATTGTCTTGCTATTATTTTTTTCATACACTTTCTTTCAACATTGTCATTGATTTAGCAAGAACCATACACACAGTGGAGTTAAAGAGACTGAACAGTAATTGGAAAAGAGCACACTAGAAGCCCCACTTCTTCAGACCCACAGCATCATAATCTTTTACTTGCCTGTAGATACTGTCTATGTAATGCCCACTTGCCTGAGTCCACTGTCTTCATGGCCCGAGGAGACGTGTATCATCAGACTATGGAGTCTAACACCTCAATCTCCTCTTCTACCAAGTTTTCCTTTTCTTACATGCCCATCACATGCCCCACGGAGAAGCAATAGGCAAAGCATCAGTGAATAGAGGGATGCATGAAAACCAACGAAAGGTTTATATAAGAGGGAAAACATTTGAAATCAGATTTTTTAATTATCCTTTTAATCCACTTATGCTAATTTTGTGAGTACTGTGGGTTTCTTGACTAATAATTTAACCAGAAAGACTTTCTCTCTGGCAGTGACTTTCTCCATAGATTCTGAAAAATTTGATGAGTTGTGAGAACAACTGGTAAATATTGAGGAATTTTGAAAACCAACTGCTAAATTTTTGGTAGCTTGAAATTAGTCATGGTTGGTATTTATTTACACCATGAAAATCAGCAAACACTTCTCTCTCTCTCTTTCTCATTTGAGAGCCTATTTACCAGCATACCATTGCTAAGACCTTCATAAAGTTCTAACAAAAATAAGAGAAGTGGCTGGGCACAGGGGCTCATGCCTGTACTCTCAGCACTTCAGGAGTCCAAAGTGGGTACACTGCATGAGTCCAGGAGTTCAAGAGCAGCCTGGCAACACGGTGAAACCCCATCTCTACAAAAAATACAAATAAAACTAGCCAGGCATGGTGGTGTGGGCCTGTAGTCCCAGCTACTTGAGAACCTGAGGTGAGAGGATAGCTTAAGCCCAAGAAGTGGAGGTTGCAGTGAGCCAAGATCACACCACTGCACTCCAGCCTCAGAGACAGAGTGACACTCTGTTTCAAAAAACAGAGTAAATAAATAAGAGAATTATTATTAAATAATAATTTAATAATAAATTATTATAAATAAGAGATAAATAATAAAAGAATTATTATTTATGTACCTAATTTCCCAAGTAACCTGCTCATTATGTGCCTTTCACATTTTCTATCCATATTCTTGTGGTATACGTTTATTTATCAACTCTTCTTCTAAGAGTTATAAATGTAATACAAGTGTTAGACAATTTGTAAATTAGTACTTATTTTAATAAGTCCAGAAATCATGCTCTTCAAACATCAGTGAAGCTAGCAAGCAAGCAGTGTCCTGCCTATCTGAACAGGTCATGATTTCATAGCCTTCAGTGAAAGCCCTTCTCAACCTAGGTCTTTTGTGCCTGAAATGTCTATTTTAGACTCTCTTTATCTTCCTTGCTCTTTCTTGCACCTCCTTTTACTCACTCTTCCCTGGAACTCTTTCAGTTCAGTCTTTTCTTAAATACTGCAGTCAGATTCATTTGCAATATCTCACTTCTAGGGGAAAACAAAATCTGCCTCATAACCACAGTAAACTGATGTCTTTTACTCTTTTATGTTTACTTCTGAATAATGCCCATGTAATATAACAACAATAACAACAGCAAAACGGAACCAAAGTCTTTACAACAAAGATAATAACATTAGACCATAGCAGAAGAGATTAGTAGTTGAAGTTTATACTAGCTCTGAGCAGAAAAAGAGCCTAATTAGATTCTTAATTTCTGATGGGTGAAAAAACAAGTGTTAAAACCACTTAACAATTCTCCTTTGCTAATTTTCCAGGGAAGTCTATTTTTCTTATTAAGCCTGGTATTAAACATCTATTTTAATGTTGTTTTTAATATTATCAATGAAATAAAAATTACTCTAAGAAATTAATATTAACTATATTAATATTAATCATTTATCAGCTTTATGTGCTGATTAAGATATTTAATAATATAATTGATTAAGGCAGATAACTGAGGCCACTTAATTCTGCATTTTACGTTTATAAGGCTATTTAAGAAACATTTAAGCATCCTTTTACAATCAAACTTTATTATCTATACACTACCTTTCCCTTTACAGTAAAAATAAACAAAAAATCATTATCATATCAGCTGGAAAAGGTTCACTTTCATAGTTAATATCATCTCATAAACACACCTGTGGTATTTAAAGGTAGCTATACAATAGGAGAATTAGGTCTTTTTTTTTTAATTTCCACTAATTTGATTTTAATCTTTAAAGCCTAAACTAAATTGTATGGTCAAAAAATTAACAGAGATTCCAATTTAAGTTATATGCCCAAAGGCATACTCATTGAGCAATTACAACCCCAAGCAGAAGGTTTCCCTGAGTGATGACAGGTACACTAATATTGAAAAATATCACATTTTTTTCCTTTTGTATAAATAAAATCTTTTCAATTTTAGGATATGACTTTAAGTGTAGAAACAACTGATCACAAACTTTGAAGAACTCTAAATGTAACACCTACTCCTTGCATAAGTGTGCAAGATTTAAGCACACACAGCTGATTCTACGCAAATAAGAGTCACCAAAAAGTCCAGTTCAGAGTTTCTCAAGTTATTTCCTGTGAAACACTTGTGTTTGACAAAACACTACAGAGAATATTCCAGAAAGGATACAGTAATGATCAAATGAGTTTGAAAAACTGTGTAATAGAAAGAAAGATATCTCAGAACTTTTAATATATGAGTATGCTTTTTTAATCATTAAGGAGTCCTCATGCATTACTTCTGAAACACATGTGAATGTTAAACAGTTTCCTCTGAACATCTTAGTTTTTGAAATACAATAGTTTTTCCAGGAATGTTGTTTCAAAATGTTATTGTAAGAGTTAGCTACCAATTTGCTAGACTTTTGTTCTTCAGTTGCTTAAATTAGAGTGATTCGAGTTCATTTAGGCATCTTCATATCTGAAATGCTGTCCTAAATATAGTTCCTTACAGCTTTCAGGCTGAGAAAAATTATATGCAAGTTTATTTCTTGAGATTTGATGCTTTCTAAATTGTAGATAAATTATGGTTCTGAGCATTCAGTTTATCATTGATTTTTCTGTGCTATTAAGTAGATCAGTATATTTCCCTAAAGGCAAATATTCTATTTCTAACAGTATTTTCTACCTAAAACATTGCTGAAAACTTTTGGGTAAAGGAACAAGTCAGAAATAGCAGAGTTGCTGAAATTGGCTCATTTTCACTGATTTTGTATTTTAATCTGGCTTTTCATTTGAAAAGAGAGCTATAGAATGACGTTAACTGCAAAATGACATTCCATAATTCTTCCATTCACATTTTCCCAGCACATGAAAAAAAAAGTCACCTTGTCAAAAAGACTCCGTATCTTATTAAAATGTGTAGAAATCTGTACATGCTGTTTTCCAAATATTTACCAACTCTAATAGATGGAGCTGCATTTTCAGCAAGAACTACATTTTGTTTATTTGTTTTTACAGAATAAATGGTGGACTTCTACAAATTCTGGAAGCTCTTTCAAACTGTGGCTCTGTATTTTGATTAGGGCAAGTGAGCATGTCAAATACAGTTTAGATTGTGTACAGTACTGATGCAGGGCAGGCAAGCCCCAGAACTGGAGCTTAGCCTGGGATGGTTCTTGGCTTCTCCCAGAAAAGAATTCAAAGATGATCCTGGCCAACATGGTGAAACCCTGTCTCTACTAAAATTACAAAAATTAGCTGGGTATGGTGGCACACACCTGTAGTCCCAGCTACTCAGGAGGTTGAGGCAGGAGAATTGCTTGAACCCGGGAGGAGGAGGTTGCAGTGAGCCGAGATCGGGTCACTGCCCTCCAGCCTGGCACCTGGCAACGGAGCGAGACTCTGTCTCAAAAAGCAAAAAAAGAATTCAAGGATGAGCTGGTGGGGTTAGGTAGCAACTTTTATTTGCTGAAGCAGCACTGAAAAGCAGCAGAGGGACTGCTCCTTGAAGAGCAGGGCTACCCCATCCATCGGAAGTGTGCCCAGAGTAGCGGCTCAGGGGCAGTTACACAGGCATATTTACACCTACTTTCAATTATATGCAACTTAAGGAGCAGATTATGCAGAACTTTCTTTGAAAAAAAAAAAAAGCGTGGTAACTTTCAAGTTATTAGGTCACTGCCATTGAAAGGGGTGATAACTTCTCGGGGTTGCCATGGCAATGGTAAACTGACATGGGATACTAATGGGCATGGCTTATGGAAAGCTGCTTCTGCCCCATCCCTGTTTTAGTTGGTCCTCAATTTGGTCCAGTGTCCAAGACTTGCTTCTGGAGTCAAGCCTGACCTCCTGAGTTGAGTCCTGCCTCCTACCTCAGTACCCTGCTCAGGACTATTATGTATGGGCCATGATTATTTAAACATTCTATGCCTCAACTGGTCCCTTATAACCAGCAATGAGTTTATTAGATGGTTCATGCTTTAAGCCATTTGAGAGAGCATTCTAGTTATAGGAAAGCTCCACGTACCCTGCTCAGAATAGCAGGTGTCACTCCAAAATACTTGGTAAGAGGCATTAGCTCACAGATGACTTATTTGAGTAGGGGAAGTGGGAGGGACTGTGGGGAGGTGAGTAATAGTTAGAAAAAGACATTGATATGGTTTGGCCATGTCCCCACCCAAATTTCATCTTGAATTGTAGATCCCATAATCCACAGGTGTCATGGGAGGGACCAGGTGTAGGTAATTGAATCATGGAGTGGTAACTCCCATGCTATTCTTCCTATAATGAGAGTCTCATAAGATACGATGCTTTTATAAATGTCTGGCATTTCCCATGCTTGAACTCATTATCCGTTTCAGTGCCTTGGGAAGAGGTCCCTTCAGCCATGATTGTAAGTTTCCTGAGCCCCCCGCACCCCAGCCATGCATAACTGTGAGTCAATTAAACCTCTTTTCTGTATAAATTACTCAGTCTCAGGTATTTCTTCAGAGCAGTGATAGAATGCAATAATCCAGTAAGTTGGTAGAGTGAGGTGCTTATATAAGGATACCTAAAAATGTGCAAGCAACTTTAGAACTGGGTAACAGGCAGAAGTTGGAACAGTTTGGAGGGCTCAGAAGAAGACAGGAAAATGTGGGAAAGTTTGGAACTTCCTAGAGGCTTGTTGAATGGCTTTGACCAAAATACTGACAGTGATATGTACAATAAAGTCCAGGCTGAGGTGGTCTGAGAGGGAGGAGAGGAACTTGTTGGGAAAGGGAGCACAGGTGTTTTTGCAAAGAGACTGTGGCATTATGTCCCTGCCCTAGGTATCTGTAAACTTTGAACTTGAGAGCAATGATTTAGGGTATATGGTGGAAGAAATTTGCAAGCGGAAAAGCATTTAAGGGAAGTAGAGCATAAAAGTTTGGAAAATTTTCAGCCTGACAATGCAATAGAAAAGAAAACCTCATTTTCTGGGGAGAAATTCAAGCCTGCTGCAGAAATTTGCATAAGTAACAAGGAGCAGAATGTTAATCACCAAGACAATGGGGAAAATGTCTCCAAGGCATGTCAGGGACCTTCCTAGCAGCCCATCCCATCACAGGCCGTAAGCCTTAAAAGGACAAGATGGTTTCCTGGACTAGGCCGCAGAGCCCCACTGCTATGTGCAGCCTAGGAACTTGGTACCCTGTGTCCCAGCTGCTCCAGACTTGGCTAAAAGGGGCCAAGGTACAGCTCAGTCCATGGCTTCAGAAGGTGCAAGCTCCAAGCCTTGGCACCTTTCACATAGTGCTGAGCCTGCAGCTACACAGGAGTCAAGAATTGAGGTGTGGACACCTCCGCCTAGATTTCAGAGGATGTATAGAAATGTATGGATGTCCATGCAGAAGTTTGCTGCAGAGGTGAAGCCCTCAAGTAGAACCTCTGCTAGGGCAACATGGAAAGGAAATGTGGGGTTGGAGCCCCCACACAGAGTGCCCACTGGGGCACTGCCTGGTGGAACTGTGAGAAGAGGGCCACCATACTCCAGGCCCAGAATGGTAGACACTAACAGCTTGCACTGTGTGCCTGGAAAAGCCACAGACACTCAAAGCCAGCCCGTGAAAGCAGCCCAGGAAGGGGGCTGAACTCTCCAAAGCCACAGGAGCAGAGATACCCAAAGCTATGGGAGTTCACCTCTTGCATCAGCATGACCTGGATGTGAGACATGGTGTCAAAGGAGATCATTTTGGAACTTTAAAGTTTAATGACTGCCTTATTGGATTTTGGAGTTGCATGGGTCCCATAGCCTTTTGTTTTAGCTAATTTCCTTGTTTTGGCTAATTTCTCCCATTTGCAACAGGTGTGTTTATGCAATGCCTGTACCTCCATTGTATCTAGGAAGTAACTAACGTGCTTTTGATTTTACAGGCTCATAAGCAAAAGGGACTTGCCTTGTCTCCAATGCAACTTTGGACTTGGACTTAGTTCAAAAGGGAAAGACAAATTCTAAATCTTATGATAAAGAAATGCCAATGAGAAAAATCAAATAATTTTGTATCAACTGTACTGATTCACCTATTTTTAAATAGACTGATACTTAATACTGGATTTAAGCATGACCTAAGTTAAGAACTTTGATCTTTATATATATTTCTCTGAATTTTCTTTTCCTCCCTGACAATAGAGCAAATGAATATAGATATTAACAGGCCAGTACATGAACATCTTTGCTGAGGGCTTGGCTGTTCTCCAGTTCCTGATGCTAAATATTATCAGAGAATAAGCCTCAAAACCAAATTTCCATAATACAATTCCTTAAACATAGTTCATATACTTAGTGCTTCCAAAATTCTCTATTCTTTAGGGCTGTCTTTCTTAGAGCGTATAAACAAAATTTATTAGAGCTTATAAACATCAGAGATGGGAGAGGAAGGGGTATGTCTAAGAAACTATTTTGAATCTATGTTTGTACATCAAGCACACTTTTTTTCTAGATTTTAAGTTGGAACTTAATAAACATAGTAAAGTGTCCTAAAGATGTTATTACTCATACTTTTTAGAAGGTCAATTGCCTATATTAAAAGTATCACTATTACTGTTATTGCAATTGCTTTTTTGGAAACAAATTTTATTGTGCATATTTGAGGTGTACATGGCATTACAAGAAACCCATAGATAGTAAAATGGTTACCATAGTGAAGCAAAATAGCATATATATCACCTCACACTTTTTTGTGTGACAAAACAGCCAAAGTCTATTTATTTATCCAAAATCTCAAATACCCTAAAATATTTTAACTATAGTCCTCAGGGTGTACATTAGATCTCTAGAACTATGCATCCTACATATCTACTACCTCATGTCCTTTGATCTATATCTCCCCATTTCTCACTCTCTACCCTGTAATTACTGTTTTATTGTTATTTATTTTTAATTATTAGTGACAGTCTAGAAATGATGACATGGTAGTTACTGAAGTTTCTTCATAGCATGTGACATCCTAAAAGCCACTGTCAAAGACATTATTACTTTATACCTGATTCTATACTAGAGTAGCTTGCATTACAAAGCAATTGTATCTCTCCTCTATGCATTAAAGTTGGTGGGCGGTGGTGGACATAGGTTATAAAGCCTTTTTTTCTTCTTTTGAGACAGGGTCTCATTCTGTTGCCCAAGGTGGAGTGCACTGGTGCAATCTTGGGCCACTGTAACCATCACTCCCAGGCTCAAGCAACACTCCTACCTTAGTCTCCTGAGTACCTAGGACTACAGATGTACACCACCATTGTTGGCTAATTTTTTACTTTTTCATATACACTGGGCCTCTCTTTATTTCTCAGGCTAGTCTCGAACTCCTGGGCTCAAGTAATCCTCCCACATTGGCCTCCCAAAGTGCTGGAACTGGAGGTATGAGCCTCCACACCCAGCCATTACAGAGCTTATTTAGAGATTATAACTAATATAAATAGTGTAATCATTTAGAAACCACTTAACACCATTCTTGGGCTTGAATTCTGTGTTATCTTTGGTTAAATTTATTTTCACAGAGTCAATATCCTCATTTATAGAATGATAGCTTATTTTTTCATCCTTGAAGATTGAGATAACACAGATTAAGTACTTGGCCCATATTGGTAATTCAACAAATATCAGATGCCAACTAATAGTAAGAATAATAATAATACCAACAAAACACAAAAATCACCCAAATTATTAACTTTGAACACCTTTCTCTTCTACAATAATTTTATAAATATTTACTTTTCTTTATAAGTAATCACATAATGTATTTCCCCTATCTATAATGTTTGCTTTTAGAGTAGATTCAGAGAGCTTTCTTTTTAGTTCAGAGTGTACTTTATTATCCATCAAGACAGCTCAGTTATCCTACTCCGTCCATCCTTATTTCAAAATCCATTCATATCTATCTTCTCATGATAACCTCAGTAGAATTGAACATTAAGTGTAAAATGGAAACAAATACATCTTTGCAGTTTTTACAGTGGCAAGTTGTATATACTTGAAATAATAATGATCACTGTATAATTAATGAGTAACTATTCTATGTCAAGGATTTATAGCTTTATTTAAGCAAGAGGAAACTATGATGACACAAACTTTGTGTATTAAAATAAACTATGGCTATATCTTAAGTTTCTGTTCCCATGTTCCTTTTGCTCTTAATTCTGGATTTATTTAATTTTCACCTTGTTGCATGACCTTATGTCTAAAATCTTTCCCTTATACATATTTTATGCCAAACATTGAGGAATTAATTATCGATTAATCAATTTGAAACTCAATTCAGTTGAGTAACTTGTCTTTCCCACACAACCCACATAATACCAGGGACTGGTGACAGGGGTTGTGGATTCAAGCCTACCGCAGTCTGATATCACAACTTACGTTTTTCCTGGTAAGGTCTGTTGCTTCCACACTGACTTTATTTCAATGAGTCATGTTGACTTAGGTATAAATTCTTAGGGCCTCAGCCATATTACATGAATGTCCTGGAGTTTGGGAGGACAGAATATCTAATTCATGCTTTAAAAAGATGTCCACATCAGTGGCTAGCTAAAGTTTCCTAAACTCAGAACAGGGACAGATTTTAGGAAATAACTGTACTCTCAATGATGATAGATGAAAGTGTATGACTTGGGTGCCCAGATTGTGTCTGGGGATCTTTCTTAGAAGGTTCTGCCCAGGAAGGCTTTGATTAAGGTGAGAACCTAAGTGAAAAGATCTGTCAAACGCAGAAAGGATGGAGCCTATAGGAGTGGACAGAACTGAAACAGGCATTAACTGCATCAAGAAAGCTCAACTGGAAAGACTCTGTAATGGAAATTCTCAAGAGCTTATGAAGGTTCCCACAAGATGGGGAAGAGAGAACCTTGACTCTGAATTTGGAGTTGAGCATCCCACTGAAATAGACATGTTTATTACAAACACAAGATCATTCTTTTGACAAAATGACTAGAGGATTTTTGATTAAGAGGGAGCAGATGAGTTTTAGGATCTGTTTAAGTTTTTATTCAGGGGTAAGGAAATAACCCTAGAGTATGTTTATGCAGGCAGTGAGGAGAAATTACTGCACTCTGAGAAGTTCTGTTCTTTCAACATAATGCTTAAGTGATTATATGTCAATTATATTTAATATGATATGTGGATATATTTTTATATATTTGATCTATTTTGAGGTGGAGTCTCTAAAATTGGGAGTACCTAGAACCTACAGAATGCTTCTTTCAAGTCCTTTAAATTCAGAATGATATGAAAATAACATAGCAGACTGTGAGTCTAGAAACTGGCCCTCACCCTGCAAGACTCACAGAGCATAGTACTAACCGTGGGTAAGAGACATGTATATGACCCTCTAATTACTGTCCAGTCTTAATCAAGTAGCAATGATGACTTCTCATATTAAGAAATCATCATGAAAAGAAATGTGTTTGTTTGTTTGTTTTGTTTTTTGAGACAGAGTCTTGCTCTATTGCTGTGTCACCCAGGCTGAAGTACAGTGGCTCAGACTCATCTCACTGCAACCTCTGCCTCATGGGCTCAAGCCATTCTCCAACCTCAGCCTCCCAAGTAGCTGGAACTACAGGTACACACCACTATGCCCAGCTAATTTTTGTATTTTTTGTAGAGTCAGGGTTTTGACATGTTGGCCAGGCTGGTCTCAAACTCCTGGGCTCACCCAATCCACCCACCTCTGCCTCCCAAAGTGCTGGAATTACAGGCATAAGCCACTGTGCACAGTGAAAAGTGCTATTTTAAATGATGCCTTGTACCTGAAATATTTTTATGACATACTAAAAAAATATTATGCTGAGGGTTAATCTATAGTTTTGAGAAGGCCGTATTGTCCTAGAGTGTTTCATGACAATTTCTTTTCCTTTCCAAGGTGCAGTTGCAGTTGCTAAGGAACCAAATTTCACAGCCACGGCTATCTAGCAATACCATATGTGGATAAAGTCAGAATACTTTTGTGATAGCTACTGTGAAGCCAAATATCATGGACACTAGAAATAAGAAAGAAAAATTATTAGATTGCCTGCTACAACCATAATAAAAAGTCTAGTTCACCAGTGGAGTGAGTGTTCCACCATGAGAGGAACCTTATGTATCAGTTAATCATTCTATCCCCTAGCCTAGCATAACTCTAGCACATAGTAGGTATTCACAAATATCTATTGAAAGAATAAAGATGTTACTTCTCACTAGTACTCGAAAGCAGAATAATGCCTATAAGGCTCAAGCAAAGTAGTTCTCACAGGAAAATAAATGAAATGTCTTAGAATATTTCAAGGAAACAGTTTGCATGTATAATATTCTCATTCTCCAGTTTTCCAAAGTGTTTTGAAAATAGCCAGATCATTGTAAATTAGTTAACTACCATTTAAATTTTATTTTTGTTAATATTACTTCTTTCTGAAAACCATGGCTTCCAAAACAGATGGGTTTAACCCACCAGTTAACACATCTCCTAGTCTCACTGTGTCACTATGTCTGAGACTAGGAGATGGGCTAATTCCCCTAGTCTCAGATATAGTGGTTAAATTACTAAATAAAATGATAGAAAACCTATCATTTTCACTAACCCATCTATTAACACATCTCCTAGTCTCACTATATCTGAGCCTAGGAGAATTAACCCATCTCTTTCGGGCTCAGTTTTTGTATCTCTAAAGTAAAGTAGTATTTCCTTATAATTTAGTGATTGTAATTGCTTATGTGTCTGTGGTCCATCTATTATTATCTTAACTTAGCAAAATATCTGTTTCATTCCTGCTTTATGGGTGAGATGAAACATCACTTTCTCGCATTTTAAAGTTGGTATAATAAAAGGTGATATATAATCAGAAAACTTAATTCCACAAATGTTGATGTCATGGCTCTTGGCAAAGGTTCAGACTTAAAACATTACTTATGCATTTTAATCTAAACGATCCTATATATCTTTGTCATATACTTCACATTTTCAACAAAGCTCTAAAGCTTCTTTGTTATTTTTGTACCTTAGGTTTAGCTATTATTGTTTCATATCCTCAAATATTAGCATTTCCTAGTTTAATGAAGTTTTTTAATGCAACAGGCTCAAAATAGTTCTATACAGTTTGCTGTCTTAGCAGGTTGACATTCACTTTTTTCTATTTTTCAGACAGAGTCTCACTCTGTCATCTAGGCTGGAGTGCAGTGGCACCATCTCAGCTCACTGCAACCTCTGCCTCCAGGGTTCAAGTGATTCTCCTGCCTCAGCCTCCCGAGTAGCTGAATTGCAGGCATACACTGCCACACCTGGCTAATTTTGTATTTTTAGTTAGTTTTAGTTTTAGCTAATTTTAGAGGCAGGGTTTCACCATGTTGGCGAGGCTGGTCTGGAACTCCTAACCTCAGGTGATCAGCACATCTCAGCCTCCCAAACTGTTGGGATTACAGGCATGAGCCACGGTGCATAGCCGACAATCACATTTTAAAAGAAATATTTAACTTTTGTTAGTTTGCAGGGAAAAGCAATAGTGCTTAGACACAAATTTTAATCAGTTTTTTCCTATCAATTTCCTGTGTGCTGTACCAAGTGTTGTGGTACTGTATGCAACCTGATACATTCCATCTGCTGCTTTCATTCTCTGCAGTCACTATATAATTTTACAAAACAATAGAAACCAAATTTGTCTGGTGTAGCAAACTCCTGTGATTTTAGCCCTGTAGACTGTTCTCCTTTGAGTACTTACAGATTTCTTTTTAGCTCATTTTTAAATGATTGCACAGGGTCATGAGACATCCTTTGATCAGAGCACATTATTCCCCAAGCCCTGCTGTATCTCCTCAGTCTTTCTGGCTTCTAATTCTTTAAGATTCTGAAATTCACACATGTTCATTATATATTCCCTTTTGTGCCTATAGCTGATCAACTGTTAAATTGGGTGGACCAGTCATGAAGCTAATCTAAAAGGTCACCAAAACTAAAACATTATTTGATAAGAAACTTTTCAAGAAGCTCAAGTGTTGTCAATAGCCTCACATGAAAGAGACATTCCGTTTTTGGTAGAGTGAGGAAGGAGTGTGCTTGGCAGGCTGACTGCTTTGAAATCCCAGATGTTATGTCTACTATGTGAATTAAGCCACTTAATATCTCTGCACTTCTGTATTTTTTTTTTCTTTTGAGACAGTTTCTTGCTTCGTCACCTATGCTGAAGTGCAGTAGTGCCATCATAGCTCACTGCAGCCTGGAATTCCTGGGCTTGAGAGATTCTCCCACCTCAGCCTCCCAAGTAGCTTAGACTATAGGTATACACCACCATGCATGGCTGATTTTCTTTTTATCAGAGACAGGGTCTCACTATGTTTCCCAGGCTGTTCTTGAACTCCTAGCTCAAGTAATCTTCTGACCTCAGGCTCCCAAAGTGCTGGAACTACTGGTGTGAGCACCATACCTGGCCCACCATCTTCTTAAAGAATGGGAATAGTAATGCCAACTCTTTTTTTATATATATACTTTAAGTTTTGGAGTACATGTGCAGAACAAGCAGGTTTGTTACATAGGTAGACACGTGCCATGGTGGTTTGCTGCATCTATCACCCCATCATCTACATTAGGTATTTCTCCTAATGCTATCCCTCTCCTAACCCACCCCCTGCTATCCCTCCCCAAGCCCCCCATGCCAACAGGCCCTGGTGTGTGATGTTCCCCTACCTGTGCCCATGTGTTTTCCTTGTTCAACACCTACCTATGAGTAAGAACATGCGGTGTTTAGTTTACTGTTCTTGAGGCCAGCTCTTTAGACCTATGTGAAGACTAGGTAAAATATTAAAGGAAAATGCAACAGCAATTTATGTTTATCAAGGAGGTTAAACGCATATATTTATCTCCTCTGCCTCCCCAGAACTTGAATAAAAATGACAGTTGAGGTAATAAAACTGTATAAACTCCAAAGAGGCAAAGAGAATTGGTGAGGGGAATAATAGCAGAGGAACAAGGGGATCAACACGATCTGCTGTAAGCACCCCTCTCTCTGCTCTGTTAGTGGCCATGAATGGGAAAGGGGAGGAGGAGAGAGGGACTGAAATAGAAGAAATGATTTCTAATTCTGAACAATTTGAAATAAATGAATGAGAACTTAGAAAACTAAGTAAGGAAAAAACTGAAACAAATACTAACTCCAGGAAAAAGAAAAAGTCATACAAAAAAATAAGAAATATAAGCAAAGTACAAAATCATTTAATCTTATGCAATATTTACAAAAACATAATGATGTAAATGCTTACTGCATATTTTCATCTGAAAGGGTTATATAATTACATGTAAATGTTAGGAATGTAAGAGAGCTAAATTCAAATCAGTTATTTGAGGAAGGCAATTTTTAAATATTTGTTTATTATTAGAAATGGGGTCTCACTATGTTGCCCAAGATGGAGTGCAGTGGTTAGTAACAGGCATGATCATGGCATACTAAAGCCTCAGAGTCCTTGGTCTCTAGTGATTTTCCTGCCTCAGCCTCGTGAGTAGATGGGACTACAAGAATGTACCACTGCACCTGGCAGGAGGCCAATTTTTCTAAAATCGAAAGAATAGTTTAAGTAATGTATTCTGTTTTTAACTGTAGTGTTATAATTTTGTTTGTTTTCTATACATGAAGATAAAACTAAAATCTCACAGTTGAAAGTAACCTCTGTGGGTGTGGGGAAGGAGTGGTAACATTACTCATTTGCATTATAATACTTATGCTATTTTTTCTTTTAAATTATGTATGAATTACTTTGAAACAATTTTTATAAAACAGTTTGGCAGATACAGGATATTATCTCTGAATTATTCAATATCTTCTTGTTAGCACCGTAATAAAGATCATTTGGTTAGGCTATCATTAGGTTAATAAAATTATGTTAACACTGTATAGTAACCTAAAATTAATTCAATTAATCATCCCTTAACTTAAGCCTTAACACTGATGCCCACAAAAGTAAAATACCAAGTATCTTTCAACATATACTGTTGAAGGATTGAAAACTGGAATTGAATTGTCAATAAACTTGGTTTAGATCATCTTGAAACTGTCTTTCAGTAGTTAGATCCAAGATAATATACATCATTCAAGATAATCATTTATTTTTCATTATCCAAAGAGTATATCTATGACATTAATACTGCTGGTAGGTCAACAGTGGAAAACCTGAATCTTCTAAAGCTCTTGAGAACCAGAATCTACTCCCAAATTCTATCTTCCTTACTCCCCAACCTATTCCATCCCTCACAAAACAAAAATTTAAAAGATACCTCTGTTTTATTGGGTTTTGTGATTTTCCTCTTGAAGTCGAGCAAGACAAGATCCCTTATGTAGAATGCAGGAGGAAAAACTTGCAGTGGGGGTTGGCTCACAGCCAGACAAGACAGAGAGGAATGTAGAAGGCCCAGGTAGAATCTCTGGGGCAGAAGGGGTGTTGAGGAGGACAGAGTTCATGCTCTTACAAAGTCACTTTGTTGTCAGGGAGAAGACATGGTGAAGAAGGATGTCTATTAATTTCTTCCATGTAATATATACTATGAACACTTGTCTCTGAATCCTCTGGAAAACCTTATAAAAGGTACATTTTTGCTTAATTCGTGGTGGAATTGGGCTTGTTTTTCTATGGTTATGGTAAAGTTTTAAGCACAGCCTCCTAAGTAGGTAAACCTAAAGTTCCACTTTGGTCCTGTGGTCCAAATTTACATTTTCTCTCTTTTCATTCTCAGAAGGGCCCTAAATTACCAAGTCTCCTACAGCAAAAGCAAGGAGCAGAAATGAGGCAGCTTGTAAAAGACTATGTGATAAAATTATTTTCTACTTAGCTAATTTTTCTACAATAAGAACATACCTAAAATAAAATATACACATTGATGTCTTTTTAATTAAGTGAAGAAAACAATTCACTCTCTTTTGGATGATATGAGTGAATCTTGGGGCAACAGTAGCTGGGATAAGCTGAGGATTTGATGGGCATTAAGTTGCTATCGGATATCAGGTTGAGTAGCTCACTGATAGTTAATGAACTTCATTTTGGAAAAAGGATGCCTCAATGTCAGTTTGATTTTTGCTCATTTGCTGCCTTGACATAAAAGTGAGTTAAGTGTGCAGCTGTGTGACCTCCTGGGTATTACAGCATGACTGCACTACTCCATAGCTAATTAGCAAATCGAAGGTTGAAACAGTTTTTTCCGGAGTCATAGGAATTGCAAGGCCATGTGCTCCCCGTTGTCCTAAATATCCTGTCTAGTTACCATCAATTATTTTTGCTCGATTAATACAACCCCTGAATTTACTATATTCTTGAGTCTCACTTATACTATGGTTAATAGGTGTGAAGACAGAAGATGCTTCACCCTTTCAAGAGTTCATCAGGTGATACTGATATGTGTTCTCTAAGTGAGGTTGGATGTTTGACTTATAACTGAATTTCAGACACAAGTTAATACAAAAATTGGATGTGGGATGCCATAACAAAATTAAATCCCAACATATTAACTGCCAAGAAAGAGGAAAGTGAAAGAATCGTATTACCACTTGCCCCTCACGCTGTCATAGTCAACAAAAAAACTGACCTAAAGGCCAAAGAGAAGCGAGAACAGGGAATCAAATTGCACCAGCACTGAAATCAGGAGTAAAACCAAACACAGATCACAGATATACTGCTGTGTGAGCCAAAGTAAAGAAAATCATAGGACATCGCACAGAATTTGATTTCCTACTGCAGAAACTAAAAGGAGGGAATTCTGCAAGTATCTCTTAAGATTTCCTGTTTTGAAGATACAATCACTGGTGGTGGGGGTCCCTCCCTACTGCAGGTCAGAGGCTCTGGAAACCAGGCTGGAAAGGAGCCATTATTCATATATTTCTTTAGTAAACAACTAATAACTAAACAACTATCCTTCAAACATTATTCTGTTAAATCCTATATGGGATGAGGTCTGGAACAGAAAGGGGCAGGGCTGAAATTTTACAAGTAACTAGTCACCAATTTAGTGCAAATTCAAATGTGGAGGATACATGTGCAGTATAAACAGGTCACAAAACAGAAAGTCTAATTTGACTTCTTAACGATGTGCCCACCAGATAGCACCATCAACCCGATTTCATAAACTTAGTACCAGTTCAGCACTGGCAAATTACTTGAAGTAAAACACACCAAAAACTCTTCTGCAACCCCTGCTTTTTGCATTTTCCCCAGCCTCTGAGGCTCTGACAGACAACTTGAAAGGCTCTAGCTAACCCTCCTGCTTTAAGAATGGAATTTTCAATGCAAGTTAAAACAACAATGAAATATTACTTATCACTTACGTCATTGCTAAGGTTGAAAATACTGGTAATAGCCAGCTTTAATGAGGTTGAGGGAAACAGGCACTTTTAAAGACTGCTGGTAGAACCACAAAAAAAGAAAAGCCTTCCTGGAGGGTAATTTGACAATCTGTTTAAAAATTTCAAATGCATATTCACTGACCCAGCAATTCTACTTCTAAAATACACACTAATAACCAGACAAGTGTCCAATGATATAATATGAGGATATTCTGTTGACAATAACTGGAAAGCAAAAATGTACATCAACAGAGACCTGGAAACATGACGGGATACCATGCAAAGGAGTACAGTGTAGTCATTAAAAATAATTGTATTTGTCTATATTTAGTTAGATGGAAAAAAAATCTGCAGTGTGTCTGCAAGGTTAAAAAGCAAGCTGTAAAACATCCACCTGTGCAAAATATTCATTAAGAAAAATTCCAAAAGGCTCTATATCAAAATGTAACTGGTAGTTATTTTGGCCTGTGGATTTTATTTTCGTTTCCTTCTTTGTAAAATTATCTATTATCTGGATATTTTATTAGGAATGTGTATTACTTTTCATTGCTAATTATATGTATATACATAAAGTATTCACAGGTCACATATAGCTTTTAACTGAATTTAACTTTCTTTCATTAGGCATTGACTCACAAAATCAGACTTACTCATCACTGGATGAACAAATATTTTGCAAATGCCACTGACGTGCAAGAGCTCTGTTTAAAAGCATTACATGATCTGTCTGAACAGCAGTGTTATTTGTTTTCATTTTGTCCATTACTTTATAAAGCAGTGCAAATCAGAAATAAACACACTAGTTTGATAAAAATGAATAATTTTTACAAAGTTGTTATAGTTATTAAAAATTAAAACTATCAGCTATTCTGAATATATAAAATAAAAAGTTTCAGTTAGACCTGGGTTGAATTTAAGTCAATCTGTTATTTAATGCATGAATTATCTGACCTCCGTCTCTCCACTGAAAAGTTTTCCTTCTCGATACCCTGGGGCCATAGACCCTGCTGAGCATAGGTAGGTAAAGCCATGTGATTCACTCTCATCCTCTAGACCCCTCCCAAACTGAATTCCCACTCCCCACTCATGCACAGAGCTGATTGGAACAAGGTTTGATTGTGTTCATGAGTATACAAAGCAATTGAAGTTGGTCCCTGTTGACACTTGAACAAGTATGTTGGGATTCTGGAGGCCCTTTTTCACCTGGACACTAAACAAGAGGCAGAGATGAGAAAAAATTGTATCAACAGAAAAAAAGAAGCTTTTTATTTTCCTAAATTCTCTCACCAGGCATAACTCTACTTCCTGCTTGGTTTCTGAGAGATAACATATATTTGTTTCCATAAAATCTCCTTTAAGTTAAGGCTTTGGGTTTTTTTGGTTGTTTATTTATTTATTTATTAGTATTCGCAGCTGACTAATGTCTGGTGGACAGTCTCTAAAATGGTCTCCAGTGATTTCTGCCCTCTGATTTTCACGCCCTTGTGTAATTCACTCTCCTCTAGTGTGGACTTGACTTACTGGCATGCTTCTATATTAATAGAATATGGCAGAAATGATGGGAAGTACGTGATGGACATATTGGCTTCTGTCTTATGTTCTCTTTCTCTGATGTGTGCACATACACACACACACACACACACTCACACTCTCTCTCTCTCTCTCTCTCTCTCTCTCTCTCTCTCTCTGTCACTGTCTCTTTGCTAGAGGGGCCTTGGAGGATGGACACTGTCTATGCAGAAGAATACTGCGGTACCCCAACCAACAACCAACACCAACTGCCAACCCCGTGAATGGGCTTCTTGCACATAGACCCTCCTATTCTAATCAAGGCTTCATATGAAGCTGCCCCAGCCAACAGTTTCACTCCAAGAGAGTCAATGACCCGAACCCATCCCCACTAAGCTGCTTCTGGAATCTTAACATTAACTGAAAATGAGTATTTGCTGTTCAAGCCACTCAACTCTGGAGCAATTTGATATGCAATAACAGATTACAAATACATAATCCCTTATTGAAATAATTACATGTTCAACTACGGAAGAAATGTTCAAAAATAATATGAGTGAAAAGCTGAAAAATAAAACATTGAAAATGAGGTTGAAAATTGGAAAGGCCTAAATAGGAATTCTGTAATTTTTAGTTCTCTCTCAATAAAATATCTTTATGATGTAGAAATATGGACACATTTTCAAAAGGAATGCATTATTTTTAAAGTAGAGAAATACTTCAAACTATTTTCACTTGGAAGTTATGTACAGGTTTACATACACATAGGATGACATGGTTTGTTAATAATATTTCAGATTAAGAAGAACTACTGATGCCTCACAGCAGGATCAATGAGACTTAAGCACCAAATAAATACATTGAATTAAGTCAATAAATGAACAAATTTTCCAACAGTAACCCTGTTTTTCAACTCTATGATGATCAATATACTAGCTTGTTTATCTTCAGAGAGCTCTTGATTCTAATAAGCACATTTGAAGCTGTTAATCTATGTGCATACCACATACATTAAGAGGAAAAAAGATTTGAAAAGCCAATCACCTGAGGTGATAGTAAGCGATTCAATAGCCTTTAAAACTGTGGTTAAGGAAAGGTTTTAAGTAAAAATGATAAAGTATCATAAAGTAATAAACAGAGTGTTTTATTATCACTTTAATTTTCTTTTGAGAGAATCACTTTCCTGGGTTTTGTTTGTTAAAAAATGAGATGTCTTGAGATAGCATGAAAGTGACAGGATATCTAATAATAAAGTGTCAAGCCATTAGAAATGTACTTCATGATTGCTGAATCACAAGAATCAGATTCCTTTACTGAGACTGGAAGAACAAAGCAAGACAGGAATAGTTAAAACATGATGAAGTAAGGGTCAGAAAAGAATAAATTGAAATTTCAAGCTGAGAAGACTCTTAGGCTTAGAAAGAAGGCAGTGGTACAGGAGGCTGGAGTACAGTACACGGAGGAAAATCAACAGGAAACAAACACATATCCTGGAGAAAGAAGGTGTTAGAACAGGCAATGCTTACTGGTAAAATATCCAACTACTGAGTAAAAGAAGGTCTTTGCAAGCTCCAAACTGCAGATGTCAAAACAGGTGGCAGCAACTTATTGTGAAACATAACAGAAGAGCATTAAAAAGCCCTTATCTTTTCACCGACTTGAGAAAATCAGAAGGAAATGGGAATAGAAAATGGAGAAAATATAAATCACACTCCTTTGAGATATCTTTACTTTTAAAAAAACATGTTAGGGCCAGGGGAGGGACAGCAGAGGTGTAGGAGGTTGAGGAGGGGTAACATGGGGAGAAATGCCAGATATAGGTGATGGGGGATGAAGGCAGCAAACCACTTTGCCATGTAAGTACCTATGCAACAACCCTGCATGATCTGCACATGTACCCCAGAACCTAAAGTACAATTAAAAAAAACAAACATGTTTAACTTACCAGGTAAACAATTTCATTGAAGTTGCTCCATAGTATATCTCTTATTCACAAGAAATGCTTTTTGTTTAATGTCTCTATTAAGAATACTAGTATTGTCTAGAGCAAAACTGCCTACACCCTCCTGAGTACCTGTATCAGATAAACTGACTAATAATCTCCTGATGCTATAGTGATTCCCAGACCAAGAAAGTTCATGGCAGATGGTGTCAAGAACCCCACTGCTCCAGCCTCCCAGGTAGAGGAAAGAGATTCTGTAAATGTGGTGCCTTGCTTTGGACTCTCCAAGCCTTAGGTAAATAAATGGTATTATAAAACTGTACAATGGTACAAAGATTTTGCTCAATGTCCATCAATAAATTAACCAGAGTTTCTCATCTGAACCAAAGAACACAGAAAATTATTTGAGAGACTACTGCCTCAATACTTCAAGGAATAACATATAATTAGTACAATTTTACATGTATAGGAGATAAATGAATCCATTACCTATAATGGATGGCTCAGGGCACAGGGCTTAATTCTCTTGTAAATCCAGGTGCGTGGTGGCATGAAAATAAACATAAAACTTTTGAGCTGCTGCAACCAAAATATATGTCTAATACATAATATGCATAATAAATATACTGAAGTCCATGTTGAAGCCAAAGTGGAATTTGCACCTCTTATTTCAAGCCAGATTATAAAACTAGCTCCATCACTTTAGTAATGGGAGAATGCCAAACGGTTTGCCAGATACAGAGACAAATCTCAGAGTCTGCAATAGTCAGTGATATAGTTTGAACATGTATCCCCATCCAAATCTCACGTTGGAATGTAACCCCTAATGATGCAGGTGGGGCTGGATGGAAGGTATTTTGATTCGGGGGGTAGATACCTCGTGAAAGGCTTGGACCATTTCCTCGGTGGTAAATGAGCTCTCAGTCTGAGTACTGGCCATTTAAAAGTGTATGCCCTTCCCCACAGCCCGAACTGCCTGCCCCTTGCTTCTCCTTCCAGTGTGAGTAAAAGCTTCTCGAAGCCTCCTCAGAATCAGAGGGTGGCACCATGCTTCCTGTACAGCCTGCAGACCCATGAGTCAATTAAACCTGTCTCCTTTATAAATCAGCTGTCCCCAACCTTTTTGGCACCAGGGACCAGTTTTGTGGAAGACAAGTTTTCCAGGGATGCGGGGGTGTGGGAGATGGTTTTGGGATGAAACTATTCCACCTCAGATCTTCAGGCATTAGTTAGATTCTCATGCAACCTAGATCCCTCACATGAACTATTCTCAAAAGAGTTTGCGCTTCTAGGAGGATCTAATGATACAACTGATGGGACAGGAGATGAGGCTCAGGTGGTCATATTCACGTACCACTTACCCCCTGCATGTGGCCCGGTTCCTAACAGGTCATGAACTGGGAGTTGGGGACCCCCGTTATAAATTACTAGTCTCTGGTGTTTCTTTCTAGCAAGGCAAAAACACCCTAACACAATCAGCTTTCACTAGTTTTGCTCCTAAAACCAAAGTGGTTTAAGACAACAAGGATGTATTTCTCACTCACAGTATCTGTGGGCTGTGGATCAGCTAAAGAAGCAGCCCCTTTATGAAATATGCTGATCCCTGGAGAGGGGCAAAACTGGGACCACCCAACTTTGGCTCAGCCTGGTCAGGCCTCTCTTCCATTAGCCAGAGTGTCCCATGTCCAAGACTCCTATGAAGGGGTGGAAAGTACACATCTCCCTTAGAGAGGGTCACTAAAGAGGAGACACATAGAGATAGACCCCAGTACAGACAGCAGAGCAAATATTGTTGAGAAAATAATACAGTCTATCACTGAGTAAATAATACACTGTATCATGGAGGCAGAAACATCAGAACACCACAATATCATGTTCTGAGTTTTAAGTAAAAGGTAATTAACATTTTGTAAAGAAAATTAAAGGAAGCAACCATCCTTCAGAAACCATTTGAAGAGGGCTTTGCATTTAAAGTTGCACTTCAAACAATTACAAACAAAAAATGAGAATATTTAGTAATTCGACTGAGACTGTCAGTCAAGACTCTGATGTCCATTGTTCATATCGTTCCAGAATTTGTATAAACAGGTATAGTCCCGTTGATGAACATGAGAGGTTGACTAACAGACACAAAATTACAGCTAGACAGGAGAAATAAGCTCTAGTGTTCTGCAGAAGTGTAGGGTAAAATCAATTAACAATATACTGTGTAATAATTTCAAATCGCTAGAAGAGTAGATTTTGAATGTTCCCAATACCATGAAATGATAAATGCAGCCAAGCATGGTAGCTCGCCCTTGTAATCCCAGCACCTTGGGAGGCCAAGGAAGGTAGATCGCTTGAGCCCAGGAGTTCGAGACCAGGCTGGGCAACATGGCGATTTTTAGTCTCTACTAAAGATACAGAAAAGCTAGCTGGGTGTGGTGGCGCATTCCTACAGTCCCAGCAACTTGGGAGGCTGAGGCAGGAGAATGGCTTGAACCTGGGAGACAGAGGTTGCAGTGAGCTGAAATCATGCCATTGCACTCCAGCCTGAGTGATGGAAAACAAAATAAATATAAATATAAATAAAATTTAAAAATAAGTGTTTCAGATAATTATTATGCTATCATAATTATCCTGATTTGATTATACATTGTATGCATGTACTGAAATATACTGTACCCCATAAATATGTATACTTATGTGCCAATTGAAATACTGCAAAATAATATTCCTATCTTGACCCAGGAACTTCAAGTTTTAGAATTTATTCTAGACAACATTAAAGGAGCACAACAGATGTATTCACAAGTAAGTTCAACAGAGCAATGTATATGAAACCAGCCAAATGGAAACAATGTCACACCTGAGCCGTAAGTTTGGTTTGCAAAATTATGCTGTATTCATAATATAATTCTCTGCAGACCAAAAAATGACACAAAGAATGCCTATTAAATGTATTTATGATACATGATATAATTGATCATGATGCAAAAGTGAATATACAGTATAAACCTTGTTTGGAGAAAAATGTGTATAATTTCAGGCATAAGGAAGAGTGGGCTGGGTGTGGTGGCTCACACCTGTAATCCTAGCACTGTGGGAGGCCAAGGCAGGCGGATTGCCTGAGCTTAGGAGTTTGAGACCAGCCTGGGCAACACAGTAAAACTCTATCTCTACTAAAATATAAAAACATAATTGGGTGTAGTGGCATGCACCTGTAGTTCCAGCCACTTGAGAGGCTGAGGCAGGAAAATCGCTTGAACCTGGGAGGTGGAAGTTGCAGTAAGCCAAGATCATACCACTGCACACCAGCCTGGATGACAGAATGAGAGTCCTTCTCAAAAAAAAAAAAAAAGTAAAGTGAAGAAGATCATTGCCAAAATATTTATTTAAAGTGATTATTTCTAGATGGTACATTTGTAGGCAACTTTGATTTTCTTCTGTATGTTTTACTCTAGTTTTCAAGGAAGAATCAATTAATTACTTTAAAATGGCTAAGGTCCAAATATGCAGACTGCGTAAGTCTGGAAAGATTGAGGTCTTATTTCTGTGTAGGGGCTTTAGAGTGTCACTAGGCAATTTACAGTTCCTGTGCAGAAATAAGAAATATATTGTCATTTAGGGTAAAAATAATCGCCCTAAACCCTGGAGAATTTAATGGCATATCACCTGTCCTAAGACAACTCAGCAAGCTTGACAAGGAAGACTCATTTTATCTGCATAGTGAAATCATTCTCGAATAGAATGTACACAGAAAGAACATACCTGAAAAGCTATAAAGCTCTTGATTGTCACAGTTTGCTATTTTTCACAACTTTCTACCACCTTTGCAGCTTGAAATGATAAAACTATTCTTCTGAAAATGTCCGTATCTCAGTGAAAGGCATTTCCTCAAAGCTCCTTATCTTTGCAGTACATACCAATTTAAAAAAGTAGTTCTTGGCCGGGTGCAGTGACTCATGCCTGTAATGCCAGCACTTTGGGAGGCTGAGGTGAGCAGATCACCTGAGGTCAGGAGTTCAAGACCAGCCTGCCCAATATAGTGAAACCCTGTCTCTACTAAAATTACAAAAAAATCAGCTGGGTGTGGTGGTGGGAAGGGAGGGAGGGAGGGAGGGAGGGAAGAAAGAGGAACTTCTCAAACAGCTTTTCTCTGAGAATCTTTCATGAAAAAACATGAACAGTGAACCTCCAGTTTAGGTGAACGTATATGCCTGTACCCAAATGACGCCTGAAATGATGCAGAGGCAGAAAAATACTTGAACAGCTCTGCTAAGGCCTAGTATCACATAGATAAGTGACTACATTTAATACTTATCCATAAATATCTTTTCCTCTGCTCACAATGTGGTATTTTTCTCATAAGAGTAGCCCATGGCTAGGCACAGTGGCTCATGCCTGTGATCCCAGCACTTTGGGAGTCTGAGGCAGGAGAAACACGTGAGCCCAGGAGCCCAGGAGTGAGTTCGGCCACTGCACACCCACCGCAGCGCAGGTCATGCCACTGCACTCTAACCTGGGTAACAAAGACTGTCTCTTAAGGAAAAAAAAGAGTATCCCATAATTTTGTTTGTTTTTCACAAAGAAAAAATAAAAAGAACAACAACAAATTTGGAGTTAATACAAATTCATGGATTCAGTTCATGTTTTATGCCTTCATCCCTTGCAATACTCAGGACCAGGAGGCTACCACACCAGATTAATGTCCTGGATCTACTAGGCTTACAGCCCTGGAACAAGTGACCATTCCTTGTCTCTTCCTCTAAAACAACACACTAACATACATGGACATGCCGGCACAGACACACTCTCATGCGCCCTGAAAGAAACTTTTAAAGCAGTACGTCACTGTGGATCTAGCCCTTAGCACCACACTATACCTTCAGTAGCAGAAGCATGCTAGTGGAATATGGCGTTCAGTCTATTCGCCTTTCTGAAAACAGACGTACAAATGGAACCAAATATCCATTTGGCCTACAGAAAAATAGAGAGACCATCTGGCCTTGTTGCTCCTCCTTCTCAGGGCCCCTGGCCTTCTCCACATCCATCAGGCCTGCTATTGCCCAGCGGCTGGCAGAACTATCCTCGCTTTTGTTTTGCTGTTGCTAGATTCCCATTTCTTTCTTTGTCTATGCATTTGCCTCTCACCACCCCCTTTGCTTTGCCAAACACAAATGACGTCATCTCCAATCCTTGCCATTTTCTCCTCTTTTCTAGATGTCTCTTATTTCTTCTGTACTCCATCTATCACAATTTTTCTACTCTGCCACCAAACAGTAGTGAAAAGACACAGTCTCCATTCATCAGGGCATCCCTTTCTTCCTGCATATCACCCCATGCCAGGTTTCTCTTTTTCATCATCCATTATCCTTTTTTCCCAGTCCTGAACGCCAAAAGCTCTACCCTAAATTTTTCCCTTTTTGCTAGCTATTTGTGGAATCTGAGGTCCTGAGAAGGCTGCTCTCCACGTGGCTGATATTTTGGTGCACTTCTTATATGCATATAACAATAAAAATAAATTATAGCTCTAACTTTTGATATATTCTTGGGTTAAAAAGACTTCTTCACTATTTAATCTACAAGGTGCATAGTGTGATTTAATATTTTTCATGAGTAGTACAAGGAAAAAATATTACTATTTTATGCTAAACCTACTGAAGCATATTCAGAATACTAAGGAAGAGTCGTAATTCTTCTCATTTAGAAATTCATTTGGAACTTATAATTCATTTAGAATGTATAATTCATGTGGAAAATATCTGGGTAGGTTATTTGAATATAAATAGTGAGGCCTCTAGGGCACTGTCTACAAAATAAAGGTAAGGAAGTTTAGGATTTCCCCAAAGACAGTTCTGGAGATGGAAGATGAGGGTAACCAGGATGAGGAAACCCAAAACGACAAAGAAAGATCTAGAGAGGGAGAAAAATATCCTGTGAAGTCTACACACAAGGAGGGTTATGATCACTCTGTGGTCAGGTAATGGGAGTGCAGTATTGTCAAATATATATTTGCTCTTCAACCTGTTTTCTGATATTGTGAAATATGTATTTGGTCTTAGATCTGTTTCCTGATATGCAACTCCTAAAATCCTTAGAATCACCAAAGTGATGGTTTTTGTCTGCTAATAATCAACAGATGGCTGGAATCCCTACATAGGTTCAGGACACCTGAAAGACCAGAACATCTGAAAGGCCAACCTCCTGAGAGAAGAGGGAGCTGAAGGTCAAGTTGATTATCAATGGCCAGGGATTTAATCAGTCATGCCTATGTAATGAAGCCTCTATACAAATCCAAGAAGACAGGGTTTAGAGAGCTTCTTGATAGCTGAATACATGGAGGTTCCTGAAGGGTGGTGCACCCAGAGCAGGCATGGGAACTCCCTACCACCATTGTTGCCTTAGGTGTCTCTTCACACATATCGTTTTTAGTGTTTTTTATAATAAACTAAAAAAACATGTTTCCCTGAGTTCTGAGAGTCTCTCTAGAAAATTAATTGAACCCAAAGAGTGGGTCATGGGAACTCTGACTTGAAACCAGTCATCAGAAGTTCCTGAGGCTTGGGCTTGTGACTGGTGTCCAAAGTTAGGGGGCAGTCTTGAGTACTGAGCTCTCAGTCTGTGTCATCTGAGGCTACCTCCAAGTAGTTGCTGTCAGAGTTGAATTGGAGGACAGCAGTTTGTGTCCACTGCAGAGCTAATTGCTGGCTTGGTGTGTGGGGAACACCCACACCCACACACACATATTTGGTTATAAAGTCTTCCTTATTGGCTGATGTGAGTGGTGTGAGAACAGAGGGAAAATAGTTCAAGGATTTTGTTTTTGTTTTTGTTTTTTTCCCCCCACACAGATGGTGTGTGAATCAGGTTAATGGCAGATAATTTTCTGGGACTAGTAAGATGACACTGAATTTGGGGTGATCCCTCTTCCTTAATTCCTACCTTTCACTACGTACAAATCTTTAAGTTGAAAATGGTAAGTTTGCCACAACTGGATGCCAAAAGGGACATAGGGGAATAAAGGAAGGCAGGTGTTCATTATGGACCAGTAGGAAAGAGAACAGTAGCAGCAAGACCTGAGGTTTTTTTTTGGTTTTTGTTTTTTACTTTTATTTTAATTATGGTAAAATACATAGAACATAAGCTTTACTATGTTAGTTATTTTTAAGTGACAGTTCAGTCATGTTACACTCACATTGTTGTGTAACCAATCTCCAAAAGTATTTCCATCTTGCAAAACTGAAACTGTGTCTTCTTTATTTCCCTCTTTCTCTCTTTGGAGATGGAGTCTCACCCTGTTGCCCAGGCTGGAGTGCAATGGCAAGATGGGCTCATTGCAACCTCCGCCTCCCATGGCCAAGTGATTCTCCTGCCTCAGCCTCCTGAGCAGCTGGGACTACAGGTGTGTGCTACCATGGCCGGCTAATTTTTTATATTTTTAGTAAAGACAGAGTTTCACCATGTTAGCCCAGGTGGTATCGATCTCCTGACCTCATGATCCGCCAATCTTGGCCTCCAAAAGTGCTGGGATTACAGGGTGAGCCACCGCCCAGCCAACTCTATATCTTTCAAACTGTCTCTGTGACGTTGACTACTCTAGATATCTCATGTAACTGCAATAATACACTATTTGTCTTTTTGAGGCAGGATAATTTCACTTAGCATAATACCCTTAAGATTGGTCTGTATTGTAGCAATTTATCCAGTTGCCAATATTGTGTCAGAATCACCTTCCTTCATAAATTTGAATAATATTCCATTTTACGTATACACTCCACTGTGCTTATCTATTCAGCTTTTGATAGACACTTGGGTGCTTCCACCTTTTGGCTACTGTGAATAATGTTATCAACAGGGGTGTGAGACCAGAGTTTTGAACAGGAGTCAGTCCATTAGCATAGATGGACCAAGCAACACAACCCTATTCCCCAGGAGAGTAAATTTTAAAATAAGGATAAGCAGCCATGTGATTTTTTTTCTGTTACCTATAGAGCCATCACCCAATTTTTCTAGGCTTTGTAGAAAACATATTTTCATACGAAAACTATATAGTAAAGCAGATATCTCCACTTAAGTGTTCAATAGGCATCTCGGACTTAACATGTCAAAACTAACTTCCTGATCTTCCCCGAGTCTGATTTTGATTGGTGCTCTGCTCGTCAGTTGAGGGCAACCGAATCCTCCCAGGTGTTCAGGCTGTCTGCACCTCCATTTCTTTGCAGCAAATCCTATGTATTGCACCTTAAAATTATGTCCTCATCACAGCCATTTCCACTAACATTAGCCACTGCCATCTCTTCCTTGGATCATTGCAGTGGCCTACTAGCTTTCTGCCTGTAACTATTCTTGCTTGCATTCTGTCTATTCTCAGTACAGCAGGTAGAGGCATCCCTTTTCATCTTAAGTCAAATCACAATGCTCTCCTGCTCAGTCCTTCAATGACCTCCTTCTCTGCAAGATCTGAAGACCTTGCAATGGCCTCTCAAATCTGTAGGTAATCTGGTTCCCTGCTCCCTCTCTGACCACCTACCATTCTTCACCCCCCCACCTCATGTGGATCCAACCCCACTGAACTCTCTTCTGTCCCTTGACTATACCAACCTACTCCAACATTACACCATTGACCTGAAATTCTCTCCTGCTATGTCATGGCTCCCTTTTTCACCTCCCTAACTGCAGACTTTCCCATAAGATCTTTCCCAGGCAATCATATTTAAAATTGCAATTTTCTCATTTCCTGAAACACTCTCTGTCCCTCTTCTCTGCTTTATTTTCCTCCATAGCACTTACCACCACTCATTACACCAAACACTTTATTTTTCTTAGACATTCTCGATTTTCACCCACAGGATATATGCTTCCTGAGGGCCAGGACTATATGCTTTGCCTACTTCTGTACCCTCAGCAGCGAGCAGTGCCTCATGTCCAGTAGGAGCTTAATAGGTTTTTGTTAAATGAATTAAATTTGTATGTATGAATGAATTAAAGCAAAAGGTAAAGTTTGGGGAAAGAAAAGGGATCAGCAAACATGTTGTAAAATGTGGAAAACAACAAATGTCAACTAAGGTTTTTGCATTTTACTCATTTTACAAAATACAAATAAGTCACATCAAACAGTTGGCAATTAAGAAACCAAAAAGAAGTTGGGTGCCGTGGTGCACATCTGTAATCCCAGCACTTTGAAAGGCCAAGGCAGGTGGATCATTTGAGGCCAGGAGTTTGAGACCAGCCTGGGCAACATGACAAAACCCCAACTCTATTTAAAAAATACGAAAATTAGCTGGGCGTGGTGGCACACGCCTGTAGTTCCAGCTACTTGGGTGGCTGAAGCACAAGAACCACTTGAACCCAGGTGGTGGAGGTTGCAGTGACCCAAGACTGCACAACTGCATTCCAGCCTGGGCAACAGAGTGAAAAGAGGCAAACTGCCTCGAATGTATGACTATAGACATTTACTATAAACAGAATCAGTTTCTTAAAGATTTTTAATCTTGCTTGAACAAAGTTTGTATTGGATGAAGACATCTATGATATTTTGTATTCCTCATTTTATCAATTCACAAGAGGAAATGTTTTCTTAGACCTGGAAGAAAGTGGACAAATAAGACATACCCATAGCTTTTGCATTGATCAATAGACTAAAGAGATATAAAGAAATAAATAACCAGGAACTTGTTAAAAAATTGACCAAAAGTTATCTGGCCAGCACCTGTCCCAGCTCTAACCCAAAGAAATATTTTAGGTGGCGACATTGAGGATAATGGAATTTAAATTTTACAAAACTGATACTTTTTTTTTATTACAGCTACTTGTAAATTACTTTCAGAAATAGCCATATATCCTTTAAATACAGGGCACATGAATGGGTATTCCTTTATGATTCAGTTCTGTTTCCAAAGTGTTTTGATACTCAGATAATATTAATGTAAGAAAATAGCTGCCCCTTCTCTAGCTTTCCATGTATCTTTAGGCATGAGCCTTTGAAATAACAAATTCAGTCTAAAATTGTGTTTCACTTTTTATGAGAGTTAGGAAAATCCTGGCTCTCTTAAGTGGATTATATCCAGGACTCCTTATCATCATCCTCTGAACACACCACGTTTACATTTTTTTCCTCTTATCTGTGTAACCTTTTAATAATTTATTAGATTTTTTATAGCATCTTACCTCTAAAGAGTTCCAATAATATATGGAGAGCTCTTAGAAGCAGAAGTTTATAAAAATTTCCTAAGCATTTATCCTACAATAGCAAGGAAATCATAAAACTGTAGAAAAAGCCTAAATAACTGGGATGGGGAAAATGAAGATGAAAGAAGAGAAATGAAAGTGATCGGAGTAGGCAGTAGTAAATTTGCATAAAACGTCTTATATCTTAACCCCTTTAAAACATTATTTTGAAATCATTTCTTGTTTAGTTATATTTCCCAGGTATAGTATGACTAGGAGTGTAGACAGATGATGAAGGAACTGGAGGCCTTTGTTACATTAATATGTTTGCATGAGATTCTGTACATAACAGTTCTTGCTTGGGGTCATCTTTGAGGAGTAACATTCAGTCATTCTTTGTTACTGGCTTATACTTATGTAACATTTACCATGTGTCAGCCACTGTTTTAAACATGTTACAAGCATTACCACATTGAATAAACACAACGTCTTACGAGGTAGACACATCTCAGAGCTGAGGAAACTGAGGCAAAACTCCTAAGTGGGAGATCCAAGGTTCAGCCTCCAGGCTGTCTTGATTAGAAGCCATGCTGTTTGCCATTACGCTAAGTTGCATTTATAGTCACTATATGAATACTGGAACCAACGTCACTGATTTCCCTTCACTCCTTGTTTTGTTTTGTTTTGTTTTTGACTGTGTGGTTTCTTTTCTTTTCTTCATTTAATCTTGAAGTTCTAATAAAAATATATGATGATTTTACTTACACTATTTCTTATAGAAAAAGTCTGATAACCATTGCTTAACTAGAGATCTCAAAGTAAATCACTGTTAAGTTTAACTAATGTCGACTTATTTGGTTACAATTACTTTTTACTGCATACTTTTGTACTATTGATCTGAAGAATTCTTATAACTCTTAGATATTTATTATTTAGAGCAATTTGCCCTTTAATGTAACTTTTGCCTAGGGATAAAATATTATTTGAGTTAGGAAAAAGCTCAAGTTACTTTCTGGTTTGATAGCTGCATGTTTTCCTAGCCCTGTCTCTTAAAGGGCCCCACCGAGCCAATGGGTTTTCTTCTGCCTATGTGTGTACTGCGTGTGATGTCTGTCAAAAGAACTCTAATCAGGCCAAGTGCAGTGGGTAATCCCAGCACTTTGGGAGGCTGAGGCAGGCAGATCACAAGGTCAGGAGTTCAAGATCAGCCTGACCAACACAGTGAAACACCATCTCTACTAAAAATACAAAAATTAGCCAGGCATTGTGATGCATGCCTATAATCCCAGCTACTCAGGAGGCTGAGGCAGGAGAATCACTTGAACCTGGGAGGCAGAGGTTCCAGTGAGCCAAGATCACACCACTGCCTCTAGCCTGGGTAACAGAGTGAGACTCCATTTTAAAAAGAGAAAAAAAAAAGTGCTGTAATTAATTTGGCCTAAAGAAAGACAAGCACTTTGATCTAATGTTTTTAAAGGAAAATTAAAGCTGTGGAACCTTTCAGTTCACATGACTTTCATCTTTAAGAAATAAAAGCGGCCCTAAAGACTATTGGTAAAATACAGGTCAGAAGCAAGATTTGCTAAGTGTTTTGAGGTTACAAACTGCATCTTGGGATTTGAGAACTATTTGACTTGCTGGCTTTACAACTGGTAAGGCCTGGGGACACATAGAACTAACCACCCCTTAACTAAGAAGCATATATTTACATGCAAGGTGTGTAAGAAGAGTAAAATGTGTTTTTTAATAAAAGAGTATAAGAAAGCATGGAAATGTAACTTTTGCCTAGGGATAAAGTATTATTTGAGTTAGGAAAAAGCTCAAGGTTCAAAGAAGTAAAAGAATTATGGAAATTGATATTGCAGAAGAGATTCTCTGTGTGAACATATAGACTAAATTCAAAAAATGTATAGTTTTTCTGTAAATTGAGCCTTGAAATAAAATCCTAACAAAATTTTCCCAAGGCATGAATCTTCTCTTTGGCAAAATTTGTAAAGGGTTACAAAAGGTCTTTGCTTCTTTGACATTTCAGAATCATCATTTTGGCAAAATAAATAACATGGTAATCTCAAATTTTACTTCATAATATCAAGTGTTTTAAATCTCAAACATTTAACAGACTTCCCAAAATCAAACTCCAGTTTCAAAATTGTCTTCCCTGGCACTTGGCTTTTTGAGTATTTCAGAGGGTCCCTGGAATGTCCAGAAAAGAAAGGTAAACAGCATTATTTGACATGTTTAGGAACACGGGATTGCCAAAATGATGCTCAATCTTGTTTAGGTTATATCTTGGTGAATAATGCTAATATATGTTCCAACATTTTATGGGATTTCTAAAATTTTAATGTCTGAGTATATGCTATCAATCATAATTAACGTTTCTGTTAAGTTGTTGTAAACGACAGAGATAACCAAATTTTTTTGTCATTGTGTTTCTAACTGTAACTACCCTGGACATTCCGCTATTCACAGACAATTGTTGCCATTTTAATTGTTTTCAAAGATGGTTTATAATGAGCTACAGAACATTAACAAGTTCTCTCAAATATAGCCTTCTGATAACTTTAGAGATTATAGCATTAGAGTAAACTCTACAGGATTCACAAAGAGCTGAAATGTTCATGAATATCAAGCAAAACACCAGTTAAATAAATAGACTGAACACAGGAAGCTGAAGCAAATCTTTTTGACTTTTGTTTGGAATATTGCTGATCCTTGTTTTGTTTTTTAGAGTCAAGGAAACTTATTTTTAACTATTTATGGCCTTTAATAATTGAGTAAGTTACAAGCCCTGTGATCAAAAATTGGAGAATGTTCGTTTCTCTCTGCGTGGTTCCTCTAAAATTTGGAAACTATCTGTGCGTATTCTCAGGGCAGTATAGCTGTTTGCATCAGTACAATGAGAATCCGTTTTTCTTTTGCAACAGAACACAATTGGAGTAAGTGATTATTTTACCAAGGCTTTGTCTGGAATATAATGCTACCCTTTAAGGAGTCAGTCTTGACTTGTGGAGCCGATAAAAGCCTCATGGGGAAAACTGGCCTCACATCTTCATCTACACAGCGCCTGTACTGGGTTCTTGACCTGTGGTCAGTAAAGAATGACACTTTATAACAGTTCTAGGAGCTCCAAGTTTAGCTTGGGACCTTAAGAGGAGAGAATTACCCGGTTCACAGGTGTTCGAAGATACAAACCCATGGTTGGGCCCGGCTTTAAAAGATCTTAGCTGAGATTCCTTGTGGAACAGACTGTCATCAAAGCCAATCCAAAAGGTGCATGCAGAAATAATGATTCTTTCTGAGCTTTATGCAAATAATCAGACCAAGCATAAGACTAAAGTCTATTTTCCAAACTACTCAGTCCTTATCATATTTTGGGTTTTTTTTAAGAGAAATTATGTTTCAAACATAAATATTTATCTTTAAATTCTAAACTCACTAGTTATGTTAAGTTTTAGCCTACGTTTTAGGCTAACCCTGCTTGTTCCTGTGAACCAACCAGCAACTTCAGGCTGTAGCTCAGAAAGAACATGAAGAATGGGTAATGTAGAAATCCTGATCAATATTCTAGTTCTGAGCAATGATCCTGCAAATCATGCCAGGTGACAGAAATAAATAGGATGCCCATCACTTGGAGGTTTACTGTTGGAAAAGTAAGACCAACAGAGCAAACTACAGCCAAGCATCATACACCCAAATTTAGCAAGTATAACTATAGCCACGAGCTATCTGGGTGTGTCACAAGACATCCTTTCCTCTCTCTTGTTGGAGGAGGACTCGGTTTCACAGTTTCACCTTAGTGTTCGGCTTATGATAAGGAGTCCAAGCAACACCCCCACCCCATCCCACCACAAGATACATTTTTTCCCCAGCCTCATATCCAAGCGTCAGGTCAAAGCCCTAGGAAGAAAAACTGGGTCTAAGGGATCCAGAGGCAGATGACAACAGTGGTTAAAAGGCACAGCGCAGATGAGCATAGCTGATTCCTGCCAATTAAGCCAACTCCAGGCTTCCTATTTCACGGATAAAGGCCACATTACTATCCATGGCATAAATGAGGTCTAGGAACTCCAATGCTACTGACAGTAGGTGGGAAAGAGACATAGGTGAGATCAGGTAATTCCCTATTCTCTACTCTCCTCTCTCCACTTCATGGGTGCAAGATGCTTTGGTACTCAAGGCAGAACCCACCAAGGTCACCAGAACTCAAGGATGGAAGATGGAAAGAGGGCACTCTTCCCTCTCCCTCACATACCCCTGGTATCTGCTAGGAAGAGAAGGATACCAGGGACACCTGTTCCCCTCTTTCTAGATGGGTAGCCATTCATCTTCAGTCTGTACCCCTCTCGAATGCATCCTGAACCCCAGGACTCCTTTAAAAAGTACCTTCTTTTTCCTTTCTCCTCAGTCCTTTGAGTTAGGTAACTGTGTCTCCATACTACAGGACATTCCCCTCAGATGCATCCTCCAAACTAGAAAGAGTTAATTTCCCAAACCTTAAATTGTTTGGCTTAGGACTGGGCTCAGGGGAAAGGAACACAGAAGCTCAACATGCCAACAAATGGGTAAAGATTTTTTTTTGCCAATTGGGCTTTTGGCCTCCTTCTCCCTGTGTAAACTGGTAAAAGGCCTAGGAATGTTTGAGCCGTCTTTGCCCCTCCCTTTGTTTTGTTCTGATACATGTTCTCTAATAACCTGGTTTGTCTGTTCTTACCTTCAGGCCATCAAACTCCAGTCATGCAACCAGAGCCTCTGACAATGGCTCCTTCTGCTGGGAACCCTTAAAGAGGCCTATAGGGTTGGCCTCTGACTGCCGTTGCCTCAAAACAGTGCCCCCTGTCAGCAGGAAGCAGTTAAGATTGGTCTTAATCCTTACCCTTAATCTAAGGGTAGTTAGATGTACTTCTTTAGTGGAGGAAATGAGGCAGCCAGGTGGAAGGGTGTTATCAGGGAAACTCCAGCCAGCCAGCCCACCGTGTTGGAGCCTCAGAGAGTTTAGGACATTTGCAGGGGGAGAAGGCTGGACCCTCCTCTTCCTGCGTGGAACCTGGGATTCAAACAACAAGCAGGAAGCACTCTAGCAAGGACTCTGGCTAGCGAAAGTCCCTGTTTCCACCTTTTCTTCCTTTTCACCCAATAAAACCCTGTCTCATTCTCCATTCAAATTGTCTGCAAGCCTGAATTTTCTTGGCTGTGGGACAAAGAACCCTGTCTTTGGCTGAACTAAGGAAAAATTCTGCAACACTGTAGCAAAGTACCCTAGACTAGGAGGCTTATTAACAAAAACAATTTATTTCCTACAATCCTGGAGACTTGAAGTCCAGGATCAGCTTTTGGTGAGGCCTTTCCTGCTTGCACATTGCTTATTTCCTGTATCTTCACATGGTACAAAGACAGCAAGAAAGCTCTCCAGAATTCTTTTAGAAGGGTACAAATACCAGTCATGAGAGCTTGATCTCCCAATTCCATAACCTGGGAGTTTGTATTTCAATGTATCCATTTTGGGTCGGGGGGGACACAAAGTCTCAGTCTACTACACTGTTTTACCATACCTATGATTTAAGTATCTTATTTGACATTATCTTAGAAAAGAGTGACCTATGTAATTTCATCATAGATATTTGTTTCCAGTAGAAAATACTGCAGCCAAGTATTTACATCTTTGTGGCAAGGGAAACGGACAGCTAAATGACACAGTTCAGTTAGATAACTGAGAGGTTTATCATTCAAAGTACATTTTAAATGGCAATTGAAAAACTTTCTGTAAATATAATAGATGATCAGTAATTAAATTTCTCTATCTGCAGACTGAAGTTATTTTGTCATAAATAATATTATATACCTGCTCTCTGACCCACCTTGTCTGTGCCTGCCTGAGATCTAAAGTTTCCCGGCCACTTTGACTTTCATACATGACGTGTTCCCTCCTGCTCAAGGACACCTTTGATCTAGAGCTTCAATTTCATTTATTCAGCCAGTCGCTTATACAACAAACACTCATTGAGCACTTCCTCTTCCCCAAAGATATGAAAGCAAAAGCAAACAGCAGAATTTCCCAGCCTTGAATAAGTCACCTCTAATAGAAAAACAGATAAATAAATGGACAACTTTCGACCCCTGCTTAGTCAGGTCACCTCTCAGAGAACATTCTGTGACCAGAATGAAAACTCTTTCTCAGTGCCCCGACTCTGAAGTGCTTTCTTATTCAACAGACCAAGGAGCTCAAAATCCCACTTTAAATGAAAGAGTCCACTCAATCACGTGTTCCTGGAATCTGGGTGACTTTGAGTTGCCTTTTTTTTTTTTTAACTTTCTATCCACACTCTTTCAAAAGCAAATAGGAAAATGCTTTACATGGAATAGATTATTTCAACTATGCAGTGTTTTAGTATCTTAGTATAAAGGCTTACAAGGGATCTATATTGCATTTCTAAGCTCCCTATCGGAATAAAAAGCATCAACTTGACTTCTGATATGGACTATATAAAATGAAGAAAGAAGTAAGAAATTGCAAAACATCTATGATTCGTTTAATCCGACAACAAAAATAGGCACTGTTATGTAATCTCACAAAATGTTTTGAGTAAATGAAAATGACAATATCTAAATGATTTGGTAGCTGTGTGTATTCTAACACACTTAAGTATTGAATTGATTGTCCAGATAATATTTGACTAATAAACAAATTTTAAGGCTATCTGCAATATAAATAATTAAGAACAATAATTTAAAACAACAGAAACAATTTTACCTAGACAAAAGATAGTGAGAAAGACCTTAAATGCTTCCTGTTGGAGCTGACTTTCAGGACACAGATATCATCTTCTACCTACACTTAATTGAAAAAAGATAAAGTAGTCTTTGAGGTAATTAGTTTTCCTGAATTATAATAATCAACAAAGTGTATTATAAAAGCTTGAAGTTGAAAGAGATTGTGCAGGGTAAAAGAATCCAGTATCAATTCCCGGCTAGAGTTACTCAGTCTTAGAAAAAAGCATCTCATGCTTGAGTAGCTGGAAAGAGATCTAGAAACATAAATACTCTTTTCCATTTAAAGTGTTTTACTTCATTTTATTTAATTTTATTAGGCATGGGAAATAATACGATGCTCTCTGTGCAATGACAGAAGTGCCCACTGAAAGGATACCGGCTCTTCAGAGTCCCTGTGCTCTGATAATCACTCAAAGTCTAAAAGCTACTTTTCTTTTTAGCTGGAAATCCAACTCGGTATCATGTAGAAGCTCTATTAAGGTCAGATTTCTCTGCAGCCATAAACTTTATTCCTATGAATTAAAAGTTCTTCTGATTTCACTTTGGATAATTTTTGTCTCTTAATCTTGTTCGTGTGTGAGCCCTTGATCCTCTTCCTTTTTGAATAAGGTGGATATCAAGCCTGTTGTAGATGATTTGCATGCAATCTAAGATTTTGTGTGCGACAAATAGTACATATCAGTCTGACCCGTAGGGACACAAAGTAAAACCTTCACTCAGTTTCATCTAAAGTCACGGGCAACTACGTATTCATTGCCAAACTAGTTGTCTTCACCTAAATGGCTTGTAACCTATATTCGGATGTCACTGACAGCCAAATCAATTGAATAGGGTGTCTTTTTACTCCATTGAAAAGGAACAGGAGTCCTTGATCCCTTCAACATTATTTGTGCCAGCAAACAAAACTAGTATCTTTAAAACAGACATCTCTATGTGAAAAAATGCCAATTACTACACAAAACAAAACACAAAAGCCAGATAAGCAAAACAGAGCTATTCAACATTGTATTTTACTAAGTTTAAAGGAAAAATCCTTTATTATATTTTTTATAAAATAGAAATAAAATGTTTTATGTAATGACTAGTGAAAAAGAAAAAACCCACTAGAGACTAGGAGTCAGGAAACTAAGCAAACCATTTAACACTCTAAGTCTCAGAATATTAATTTATAAAATGTTAAAATATACAGTTTTTCCTTCAATTTACATGGACAACTTCATTTGTACTAACAAAATATAGAAACTCCTGTCAATATCAAAAGGAGTGACGTCCCAACAAATACACTTGGTCTTGGAGTCTATTAAAAAATCTTCCTGGAATAGAATTTTACCTTTACCAAAATGTGTAGAAATATTTTCACAATGTGCTTTACTGCTTCAGACATTTGGAAAAAGTAGATACTTTAAAAAATTATGCAATACTGCAAACAAGATTTTACCTGAATTCTTCATAGCAATACACAAATGGGTTGTTCTACTGATGTAAAAAGGTATATCTATATATAAAGAGGAAAATGAAAACTTATTACTGAAAACTTATTATATTTAAAGCCAAAGAAGTCATTATGAGATTTCATTTTAAAATGACTTCATTCTAAATCTTTTGGATAACAGTGTTGTGATAATTTACTAATTATAACATTCAAAAATATAAATGTTCAACTTTTAAATTCTCGTTGTAGTCTAAGAGGTTGTGTGCAGACTTAAAAAAAAAAATAAAAGGCAGTAGATCCAATATTTAAAAGCCCAGGCTTGCTACTATAAGCCTGACTTACTACTTGTGTGACCTTTAGCAATTTTTTAAATTTATTGTAATAAAAAACATATAACATGGAATTTACCACCTTAGCCATTTTAAAGTATACAGTATAATAATTTTAAATATATTCACATTATTGTCAAACAGATATCCAGAAATTTTTCACTTGCCATTTTGAAACTCTATACCCATTGGAGCAATTTTTAACTTATTTAAGTCTCAGTTTTCTCATCTATAAAAACAGATGATGATAGCACCATTTACTGTTCTTGTGATAACTAAATGAGACAATTTCTATGAAGCCTATAACAATACCAGGCACATACCTAGGGTTCACTGAATGTAGAGAATTATTACATGAGTGTCTTTAATTGCATATTAAGTAGAGAAGCACCTTATATGATCTGTAGTATGTTTTCATGACAATCTGAGTAAATTGAAGCATTTAAGATGCATTTTTAAAAGCTCATTTTATATGGTATTCTTAAAGATTCATTTGAAAGTGATTCTTCATAAGGCACAAAACATTCCCTAATGTCTTACAAACTTGGAGTGGTCATCAGGCAATTTTTAAGTGACTTTTTCTCAGACTCAAGTTCATTCATTCATTCATTCAGAGACACCACCCAGGCTGAAATGCAGTGGTGTGACCATGGCTCATTGCAGCCTCAACCTCTAGGGTTCAAGCAATCCTCCTGCCTCAGCTGAGACCACAGGCATGCACCACCACACCTGGCTAAGTTTTTTTTATTTTTAATAGAGGTGAAGTCTCACTACATTACTGGTCTCAGTCTCTTGGGCTTAAGCGATCCTCCCACCTCCACCTCCCAAAGTGTGGGAGAAATTTTACTTATAGAGAATATACACAAACTCTTTTGGAAGGCCTGAGGGTTTTTATTACAGTACTTGGCTGAAGGCAGCCTTGTCACCTTAGTTAAACAAATTAGAGTAGAAACTAAGGAATGTGGGGAGTTTATCTAACTAACTTTTTTACTCAAATGGTCCTAAAACTAACCATTACTCATTCCAGATGGCTCTCTTGGGGGAAGGTCACACCAGGGATATTACCCACTAATGGTGTTTGCTTTAGGCCTCAGAACCTGCCCTTTAATCTCTACCCTTTAGTGGTGTTGACTCAGAGCCTTTGTCATTAATGTGTGCTGAATAAAGGCTGGTGAGGCCAATGTGACTTGGCTGATGGCTGTCGTCTCTCTCTGCAGTGTCTGTAAGTGGCCATGGACACCCAGCCCACTCTTACACTGAAAATCTGTGTCTGAGTGAACTTTTTCATCCATTGTTGAGTCTGGGTCTGCAGGATAGACCACTGCAGTAGGTGACCCTGACACCAAAGTACTGGGATTACAGGTGTGAGCCATTGCATCTCTGATAATTTATTTAAATATTCTTTTAAATGTGCTCTTCAATTAAGGGCCATCATTGATCATCCTACATATTCTACAAACAGATCTATTTTAATGGATGTTAAAAGTTCAAAACATCCTAGGAGTGCCTTCATAGTCACAAATAAAACATTTTCTTAATTCCAAGGATTTAGCAGGATTAGAGAAACTCACCAGTAACTAAACTGTTGTATCATGTAGGGTAGGTGATATAAGAGAACAAATAGTTTTTTCATTGTGTAAATATATTACACCTTATGTACCAATTATTTTGTCAATTGAGTCAAGTATTTGGGTTGTTTCCATGCTTTTGCTATTGCAAACAGTGCTGCTACAAACATCGTATAGATCTCCACAGGCAAATCAAAGACAAAATAAAAACCCCAGAACTTGCTTCATTATTGCTCTTTTACTGACAAAGATCAAAAACCTAAGTAGATGTGATATGCTTCATGAAAATACAAAAGTACATTTTATATAATATAAATATATCTATAAAAACAAAGACACCTAAGAATTTCTCTTAGAATTGTTGAGTTAAAGTGAATGTTTAACTTTACGAGATGGTGCCAAGTTATTTTCCCAAGCAACCATACCATTTTACACCCTTCCCCTAACATTAATAGTATATAAAATATTCTAGTTATCCACATGACTTCCAACACTCAGTTAACACAGAATTTTTAATTGTTCCCAATTAAATAGTATAAAACTGTATCTCATTACAATCTCCATTTGCATTTCCTTGACTAGTGACTAATTTTTTAAAAATTAAAATTCTTGGCTATTAAAAAGTCAAAAAATAACACATGCTGGTGAGGTTGTGGAATAAAAGAAATGCTTACACACTGTTGGTAGGAGTGTAAATTAGTTCAACTACCATGGAAAATAGTGTGGTGATTCCTCAAAGACCTAAAGTCAAAGGAGGGAGAGCATTAGGACAAATACCTAATGCATGCAGAGCTTAAAACCTAGATGATGGAGCTCGATCCAAGATGGCCAAATAGGAACAGTTCTGGAGTGCAGTTCCCAGTGAGAACACAGAGGGTGAGTGAGCACCACATTTTCAAATGAGTTTTTACTGCCCACAGACCAGGAGATTCCCAGGCAGAAAAGTGCGACGAGTCTCCAGCACAGCTGTTTCAGCCGGCGCAGCAGGTCTCTGCACAGAAACTCACACAAATCTGGGTGGCCATTTCAACTGGTGCCTGGAATACCTGGGAGACAGTCACTCATTCAACTGAAAAAGGGGGTCTGAAACAGGGAGCCAGGTGATCTGGCTCAGCGAGTCCCACCCTGACAAAGACCAGCAATCTGAAATGCTCTGGATTGAGAGTTTCACAGCAAGCACAGCTATACCCGAGACAGTCCAGCTCTGTAGGGGGTAGGGCGTCCGCCATTACCGAGGCCTACCACCACTACTGAGTCGGTCTGCCAATACCAAGGCACTCCACCATTACCAAGGGAGTCTGCCATTACAGAGGCAGTTCTAACTACACCTCTATAAACAAAACCACAAGGAATTTCACACAGCAGCTGGGCAGAGCCCATGGCAGCTCAGCAACACTGACTAGGCTACCTCCTCCCTGGGCAGGGCATCTCTGAAAAAAGGCAGTGGCACATCAGGAACTTACAAATAAAGCCCCACCTTCCCAGGACAGAGCACCTGGGAAAAAAATGCAGTTATGAGTTCTGCTGCAGCAGACTTAAATGTACCTGCCCAACAGTTCTAAATGGAGCAACACAGCTCACAGCTCAGCACTTGAGCTCCTTTAAGGTACACACTGTCTCCTCAAGAAGCTCCCCAACCCCCATATATCCAAAGACGACACCTCATAAAGGAGAGCTCAGGCTGACATCTGGCGGGTATCCTTCTGAGACAAAGATAACAGAAGAAGAAACTAGCAGCAACCCTTACTGTTGTGCAGCCACAGCAGGTGATTCCCCACCCAAGCAGGGTCTGGAGTGGACCTCCAGCAGTCCTACAGCAGAGGGGCCTGACTGTTAGAAGGAAAACTAAAGAACAGAAAGAAATAACTTCATCATCAACAAAAAGGACATCCACTCAGAGACCCCCATCTGAAAGTCACCAACTACAAACACCACAGGCAGATAAATCCACAAAGATGGGAAGAAACTAGCACAAAAAGGATGAAAATACCCAAAACCAGAACACATCTCTTCCTCCAAGGGATCACAACTCCTCACCAGCAAGGGAACAAGGCCAGATGGAGAATGAGCCTGATGAATTGACAGAAACAGGCTTCAGAAAGTGGGTAATAACAGACTTCTCTGAGCTAAAAAAATACATGTTCTAACCCAATGCAAAGAAACTAAGAACCTGGAAAAAAGGTTTGATGAAATGCTAACAAGAGAAAACAGCTTAGAGAATATAAATGAATTGATGGAACAGAAAAACACAACATGAGAACTTTGTGAAACATACACAGGTTTTAATAGCGAAATTGACAAAGCAGAAGAAGAGATATCAGAGATTGAAGATCAACTCAATGAAATAAAATGAGAAGGCAAGATTAGAGAAAAAGTAAAATGAAATGAACAAAGCCTCCAAGAAATATGGGATTATGTGAAAAGACCTAATCTACGTTTCATAGGTGTACCTGAATGTGACAGAGAGAATGAATCCAAGCTGGAAAAGACTCTTCAGGATATTATTCAAGAGAACTTCCCTAACCTAGCAAGGCAAGGCAATATTCAAGTCCAGGAAATACAAAGAACACCACAAAGATATTCCTCAAGAAGAGCAACCCCAAGGAACATAATCATCAAATTCACCAGGGTTGAAATGAAGGAAAAAATGCTAAGGGCAGCCAGAGAGAAAGGTTGAGTCATCCACAAAGCAAGCCCATTAGACTCACAGCAGATCTCTTGGCAGAAACCCTACAAGCCAGAAGAGAGTGGGGGCCAAAATTCAACATCCTTAAAGAAAAGGACTTTCAACCTAGAATTTCATATCAGCCAAACTAAGCTTCATAAGTGAAGGAGAAATAAAATCCTTTACAAAAAAGCAATTGCTCAGAGATTTTATCACCTGCCTTACAAGAGCTCCTGAAAGAAGCACTAAACATAGAAAGGAACAAGTACCAGCCACTCCAAAAATATACCAAATGGTAAAGAGCATCGACACAATAAAGAAACTGTGTCAACTAATGGGAAAAACAACCAGCTAGCATCAAAACAGCAGGATCAAATTCACACATAATAGTAGTAACCTTAAATGTAAATGGGTTAAATGCCCCAATCAAAAGACACAGACTGGTAAATTGGATAAAAAGTCAAAACCCTATCAGTGTGCTGTATCCAAGAAACCCATCTCACGTGAAAGGATACACACAAGCTCAAAATAAAGGGATGGAGGAAGATTGCAGGAGTTGCAATCCTAGTCTCTGATAAAATAGACTTTAAACCAACAAAGATCAAAAGAGACAAAGAAGGGCATTACATAATGGTAAAAGGACAAATGCAACAAGAAGACCTAGTGATCCTAAATATATACTCACCCAATACAGGAGCACACAGATACATAAATCAAGTTCTTAATGACCTACAAAGGACTTAGCCCACGCAATAATAGTGGGAGACTTTAACTGTCAATATTAGACAGATCAACGAGACAAAAAATTAACAAGGATATCCAGGACTTGAACTCAGATCCACACCAAGCAAACCTAATAGACATTTACAGAACTCTCCACCCCAAATCTACAGAATATACATTCTTCTCAGCACCACATCACACCTACTCTAAAATTGACCACGTAATTGGAAGCAAATCACTCCCCAGCAAATGCAAAAGAACAGAAATCATAACAGTTTCTCAGACCACAGTGCAATCAAATTAGAACTCAGGATTAAGAAACTAACTCATAACTGCACAACTTCACGGAAACTGAACAACTGGCTCTTGAATGTTGACTGGATAAACAATGAAATGAAGGCAGAAATACAGAAATAAAGATGTTCTTTGAAACCAACGAGAACAAAGACCAAATGTACCAGAATCTCTGGGACATATTTAGAGCAGTGTCTAGAGGAGAATTTATAGCAATAAATGCCCACATAAGATGCAAGGAAAGATCTAAAATCGATACCCTATCATCAAAATTGAAAGAACTATAAGAGCAAGATTAAAAAAAAAACTCAAAAGCTAGTAGAAGACAAGAAATAACAAAGATCAGAGCAGAACTAAAAGAGACAGAGACACAAAAAACCCTTTGAAAAATCTATTTCTCCAGGAGCTGGTTTTTTGAAAATATCAACAAAATAGACCACTAGCCAGATTAATAAAAAAGAAAAGAGAGAAGACTCAAATAGATGGAATAAAAAATGATACAGGGGACAACATCACAGATTCCACAGAAACACAAACTACCATCAGAGATTACTACAAACAACTCTATGCACATAAACCAGTAAACCTGAAAGAAATGGATAAATTCCTGGACACTTCCACCCTCCCAAGCCTAAACCAGGAAGAAGGCAAAACCTTGAATAGATCAATAACAAGGGCTGAAGTTGAGGCAGTAATAAATAGCCTACCAACCAAAAAAAGCCCAGGTCCAGATGAGTTCACAGCGAAATGCTACCAGACATACAATGAGGAGCTGGTACCACACCTTCTGAAACTATTCCAAAGAATCCAAAAAGAGGTAATCCTTCCCAAATCATTTTATGAGACCAATCATCCTGACACAAAAACTCAGCAGAGACTCAACAAGAAAAGAAGACTTCAGGCCAATATCTGTGTTGAACATAGATGCAAAAATCTTCAGTAAAATACTGGCAAACTGATTGCAATAGCACATCAAAAAGCTTATTCATCATGATCAAGTAGGCTTCATCCCAGGGATGCAAGGTTGGTTCAACATACACAAGTATATAAACGTAATTCACCACATAAACAGAACCAAAGACAAAAACCGCATAATTATCTCAAAAGATGCAGAGAAGGCCTTTGACAAAATTCAACAGCCCTTTATGCTAAAAACTCTCAATAAACTAGGTATCCATGGAACCTAACTCAAAACAATAAAAGCTATTTATGACAGACCCACAGCCAATATCATACTGAATGGGGAAAAAAATGGAAGCATTCCCTTTGAAATCTGGCACTAGACAAGGTTGCCCTCTCTCACCACTCCTATTCGATATAGTATTGGAAGTTCTAACCAGAGCAATCAGGCAAGGAAAAGAAATAAAGTGTATTCAATTAGGAAAGGAGGAAGCCAAATTGTCTCTATTTGCAGATGACGTGATTGTATATTTACAAGACTCCATTGTCTCAGCCCAAAATCTCCTGAAACTGAGAAGCAACTTCAGCAAAGTGTCAGGATAGAAAATCAATGTGTAAAAATCACAAGCATTCCTGTACACCAATAATAGACTTAAAGACAGCCACTTCAATAACGAAGTGCCATTCACAATTGCTACAAAGAGAATAAAATACCTAGGAATACAACTAACAAAGGATGTAAAGGACCTCTTCAAGGAGAACTACAAACCACTGCTCAAGCAAATAAGAGAGGACACAAACAGATGGAAAGGACTATAGCTAGTCTATAGTACAATACTAGTCTATAGTACGATACTAGCTATAGTACAAAACTAGATAAAGGACTTCATGACTAAAACCCAAAAGCATTGGCAACAAAAGCCAAAATAGACAAATGGGATCTAATTAAACTCCAGAGATTCTGCACAGCAAAAGAAACAATCATTAGAGTGAACCAACAACCAACAGAATGTGAAAAAGTTTTTGCAATCTACCCATCTGACATAGGGCTAATATCCAGAATTTAGAAAAACTAAAACAGATTTACAAGAAAAAAACCCATTCAAAAGTGGGCAAAGGATATGAACAGACACTTTTCAAAATAAGACATTTACGAGGCCAACAAACATATGAAAAAAATGCTCATCATCACTGGTCATTAGAGAAATGCAAATCAAAACCACATTAAGATACCACCTCACACCAGTTAGAATGGCAATCATTAAAAAATCTGGAGACAATAGATGCTGGAGAAGATGTGGAGAAATAGGAACACTTTTACATTGTTGGTGGGAGTGTCAAGTAGTTCAACCATTGTGGAAGAGAGTGTAGTGATTCCTCAAGGACCTAGAAATAGAAATTCCATTTAACCCAGCAATCCCATTACTGTGTATATATCCAAAGGATTATAAAACGTTCTATTGTAAAGACACATGCACAAGTATGTTCATTGCAGCACTATTTACAATAGCAAAGATCTGGAACCAACCCAAATGCCCATCGATGATAGACTGGATAAGGAAAATGTGGCACATATACACCATGGAATACTATGCAGCCATAAAAAAAAATTGATGAGTTTATGTCTTTTGTAGGGACATGGATGAATTTGGAAACCATCATTCTCAGCAAACTGACACAAGAACAGAAAATCAAACACCACATGTTCTGACTCATAGGCAGATGTTGAACAATAAGAACACATGGACACAGGGAGGGGAGCATCACACACTGGGGTCTGTTGGTGGGGACTAGGGGAGGGACAGCATGGGGTAGGGAGTTGGGGAGGGATAGCATGGGGAGAAATGCCAGATATAGGTGACAGGGATGGAGGCAGCAAACCACATTGCCATGTTTGTACCTATGCAACAATCCTGCATGTTCTGCACATGTACCCCAGAATATAAAGTGCAATAAAATATGTATGTTTTTTAAAAACCTAGATGATGAGTTTACAGGTACAGCAAACCACCATGGCACATGTATACCTATGTAACAAACCTGGATGTTCTGTATGTGTACCCCAGAATTTAAAACAAAATTTTAAAAAATAGAATAAATTTAAAAAAGAAAGAAAGAAATTCCATTTAACCCAGCAATTCTTTTACTGGGTATATACTCAAAGGAATGTAACTAATTCTACTGTAAAGTCCCATGCACACATATTTCATTGCAGTATTATTCACAATAACAAAAACATGGATTCAACCCAAATGCCCATAAATGACAGACTGAATAAAGACAATGTGATACCTATACACCATAGATTACTATGCAGTCATAAAAAAGAACAAGACCATGTCCTTTGCAAGGACATGAGTGAGCTGGAGGTCATTATCCTTAGCAAACTAACACGGGAACAGAAAATCAGATACTGCATGTTCCCACTTATAAGTGGGAGCTAAATGATGAGAACACATGGACACATAGAGAGGAGCAACACACCTGGACCTGTAGGAAGATGGAGGGTGGGAGGAAGGAGAGGGTCAGGAACAATAACTAATGAATACCAGGCTTAATACCTGGATGATGAGATCATCAGTTTAACAAACCCCCATGACACACAGTTACCCATATAATAAACCTGCATAACCTGCACATATGCCTCAAAAATTAAACCTGAACATAAAAATAAATAAAATTAAAAATTGAAATTATTTAGTTGCTTCTAAGTATTTATTTAGAAGCAACTTCAATGTATAGATAGTCAATTAAATAAAGGTTGAAACATAGGCAGAATTTAGGTAAATGGGGAAAGATAATGACTTCCAGGAGAGGAATATTGCAAACCCAAAGGAAAAGAGTTAACAAGGAGAAGACTCATGTTAGGAACAGAAAGTAGTCAAGATTGTAGGAAGACAGGCTAAATTGAGGGTAAAAATGGCAACGTTTGCAGCTTTCTTGCAGACAGCACTAAATACCATGATGAAGAGTTTATACTTACCATATTATGCTATTTATATAAATTTGAAAGCAATTTAAGTGCATAAGAAAATGGAAGAAATTCTGTAAGTTAAACATTTTCAAATTATCTGTATTATAAGGAATATTTGCGTTATGTTGTTAAGTGACAGTTCTTACACACCAAACTCAAAGCTTAATTAAATAGGTTTGGTAATTTAAAACAGAGGCTTTAACCTTGTTCACCTTCTAACCTGCAGTATGAAAGTTACTCTCTAGTGAAGTGTTAATGGAACCCTCAGTCATGGGTTATCTGTTCCTGTAGCCATAGGATTTTATTATATATGTTTTCTTAATGAACATGTTATATATGTTATTTTTCCAATTTTAGAAACATTTATTTCTTATTCAACGGAAGATAGTGCATGTCTATAAATATTTGGCATTTGATGTCAAATAGTGTAATTGAAATGTTTCTATGTTTAGAAAGTATAATACTATATGTGAATATACCAAGTTTTTTTTTCCCAAAATTAACTTTTAAACATATTAGCTTTATGATCAAAGAACCATGGAAATTTGAAAGGAGTATTTCATAGAAGAATTATTTTATGATCAAACTCACCTTAGTGAACAATTTAAATCCAATAATTGAAAATATTCTTATAAAAATTAACAAATACAAAACAATTTTTTCCTAAGAGAACAGAATAATTGCCTCAGATAGTCAAACCTTATCAAAAGAAATTATATGTTAATAGCACTTTTTAAATCCGTGAGCATTATTCTAGGAAAGAAATTGGAGGTAATCATTTTCCTTTCCATGGAGAGCAAATTCAAAGTTCTTGAAGAATATCATTAAATAAAATTTCAGCCACAGTTGAAATCAAATTTAAGACAGAATAGTAAACGTGCCTCTAGAATAAAGGGAACCCAACATGACAAATAAACGGCACCTAGATGTTTCTCAGATGGTCGAAATTATGCCATGAGATAGCAGGCAGGGAATGTCCCTCTTACAGCAGCTGATGGGTAGTGAAAGAGGAAACCAGGTAGTTGGTGGGCTACGATGTGTTGTAAAATAAGGAACTGATGCCTGACCTCGAAGGATATGGCATGGCCAAGTCATCAGCAATTTTCCAGAATTAGCGTCATTTTAGAGGATGAGGCCTTATTCTGATGTTGATGTTGACAACATCAACTCTTTGATTTTAAAGATTATGGACATTTAATCTTGCAATGAGAGGCATTATAAATGATCATTTTTTAAAAAGAAAGAAAATAGTCTGGGCGCGGTGGCTCTCACATGTAATCCCAGCACTTTGGGAGGCTGAGGTGGGTGTATCACCTGTAATCAGGAGTTTCAGACCCGCCTGGCCAACATGGAAAAACCCTATCTCTACTAAAAATATAAAAATTAGCTGGATATGGTGGCACGTGCCTGTAATCTCAGGTACTTGGGAGGCTGAGGCAGGAGAATCGCTTGACCTGGGAGGTGGAGGTTGCAGTGAGCCAAGATAGCACCACTGCACTCTAGCCTGGGATACAAGAGCAAAACTCCATCTCAAAAAAAGAAAAAAAGGAAAGAAAAGAAAAAAGGAAAGAAAAGGAAGGAAGGAAGGGAGGGAGGCAGAGAGGGAGGGAGAGAGGGAATAGAAGCAATTTCCTAAATTTTGATAGGTCCATAGGCTGATTTCTTGATAGAAAGGAACTGATGCAACAGTAAGGTCAATATTCAAAGCAAGATAAAGATCTAAAATATATAATGGGCAAACTTAAGTAGTCTAAATTTGAGATAAAATCTTACAGAATGTATCACATTGTTTTATGGCTTAAAATGAGGAGATGAGGCATCTTCACTTGTAAGAAATCAGCCTGTCCTAGTTATTCCCTGAGACACCCTGAACCAGTATATCTGGACCTTTCATGGGCAGCTCTATGGGGCTTCCAGTCTAGACAATTGTGGAAGTTCAGCCTCCTGATATACCCAGAGCAGCCATTGCCCTGTAGGCCTCACCACTTCCTATGAAAGAGAGTAGAATAGAATAATTTCTGTTCACCACTTACCACTTCCTATGACCTCTACCTGTGAGCCCCATGCTTGGGGACTGGCCTTGCTATTTGTTCCATGTAAACATTCCACTCTGAATTCCCTGCCATTTCTCCAGTACCTTTTCCCTCCTAAGCCTGGAGGAATCTCTCTTCCTGTGTTGGAACTTCTCTAAAGCACTTTCCTTCCCAACTGCATGTCTACAACATTCTCTACAACCATTTATTTTGTCTTTTTTTTCTTTTTGGAGAATTTTTTTTTATGAATCAATAAAATCCCTTTGTTGATAATGCAAGAGCATTACATTTTCTATAAATTTTGTTTTACTAGTCACCTAAATTTTACAATGTCTAAAAGGCAACGTAGCACAACAGTCTTGAGTTCAAAACCAAATTCTCCCACTTAACTTCTCTAAGCCTCAATTTCCCCATATATCTAATGGGAATAATATCTATATTAAGAGGACATATTTTTAAATGCATAGTAAAATGCTCAATTTATGATAATAACAGTAAGTTAGATTAGCTGACTTTCTAGAAACCACCTGGGCCTCTTCTTTTTATTACATAATAACATATTGTTGTTAACTCAGATGCAATGTTATACAGCAAACCTCCTAAACTTACTTTTTTTGCACAGCTGAAACACTGTACCCATTGACTGCCAGTTCCCCATTTTTCCTTTTAACATATTGGAGCTTTAACCAAAGACAGAAAAGGCCATGGACTTCAGACAACCTCTGTATTCTATATAATAGTCCAAATCCCAGAGGGAATGATTACGAAGTCTGACCAACAGTACAAAGTGCAGGGAAGGAAAAACATAGACTAAGATAAACAAGTTCTCTATAAACAGTAATTTTACCCTAGGATATAAAGAAAACTCTATATCCAATAAATGTTACTTATTTTCAATCAAGAGATAGCATATTGATTCTAAACATAGTGAAGTCAACTTAGAAAATACAATAAACAATTTTAGATATTGTCTTGGCATAAGGATCGTTGTGAGACTCTTCAAGCTGTTACTCTTATGCAATAGAGTAACAAACTACATGTTATATCCATGGACATAAAAGTCTAAGAGTTGTTTTGCTGGGAACAAACCCTCAGGAAAACAAAAAATAAGGCGAAAAGAGTAAATTTTAATAGTCTTAAGATATCACTTAAGTAATAATTAACCCGTTTAAGTAAAGATTCTTATATCATTAATCTGATGAAGACCAAATAATAAAATAATGGAAGTTAATCTCAGTTGATTTTTCTTCAGATAGAGGGAATGAGCATGGTGTATGTGAAGGGTGAATTATCCCTTTGTTAGACCTCTTTTCCTCAGCTTGTTGCCTTCAGCTGAAAACAAAATAACAAAGGCAAAGAAAAAACTGAGACTACAGATTTTGTATTTTCTAGAATTACTTCACAGAACTTTACAGTTTTGACACAATACTACATAAAATGTATGATCAACAACCAGCCGAAAGCTAGCATTAAAGGGTTTTCATGATCTCAAGATGTTCTGATAACTACAAACCAGGAAACCAAAAATAACAAATAATTTTTGTTGTTTCAGCAATGTGAACAGTTTGCAATTCATGCTGGGAAATGCATTCTTTCACATTATAAATGGTACAAAGCATGGCACACAGTCTTCGCTTTTGGAAATAATTTACGACTGAAACAGAAAATGAGTACTGTTTTGTTTTGGTATAGCCCTGAAAAAAAAAAGTGACAGGCTCCTCAAAAAAGCAATTCTGCCAATTTAATCGAAGGAGAATAACAAGACATTAGGAAATAGTGGCAAAATAAAAATAGGTTTGGAAAGCTCATAACCTGATCATTAGCAGGGGCAAGTACAGGTACTTTTCTCAAACAGAATAAAGGAAAGTAGGAAGAAGATATAAACCACACTGCACCCTACAACAGCCCTGCAAGAACTCCTTTGTACAGGATTATGCAGGTCAGTCATTAAATGTGCCAACCCCCACCCAGCACTGAAATTTATGTCCACATGTTCTGTTTAGTAGGCCGGCTATATTATATGCGCATTTTTACTACATGTTATAAAAAATTAAAAGTGATTACAGAAGGTCACTTTTCTAGATTCCTCTTCTCATTCCTACATCCAGGCAAGTCTTCATACAAATCATTTATACAAATCAAGGAAAAGCACCCTAGTCATGATAACAAGGAAAAACTATCACCCTCCAGTCCAGCAATGCTAATATTATGATGTCACTTTGATGTCACTACAAACAGGGAGACATTCTACACATATTCTCTCCAGTTTATCTGAGTGCTTCAAATGTGTAGAAAGCTATTTTCTACATAGATAAATAAATATTCATTGTCTTTTTCACGGACTATTTAAACGCTATGGTGTAAAGCTACCGTAACACTTTAAATTAACATGTTGGTATATTGATCTGATAGTCCCTTTAGAAAGTATTACTTGCCATATTACATATTTTGGAGCCCAGAAACATGTTCTAAAACAAAGACTTAGTCGGAAATTATTCTACATCTGCTCTTTTATTGCCTTGTTTTTTTGTAAATGCTGTCTTTGATCAAAGCAATATTCATTCTAATCTACATATGAAGGGGTCACAAATTTAGCACTGATGCAAAGAAGAAATTAAAAAAACAGAAGGAAAAACAATGCCAGCATATAAACTGTATTTCACGGTAAACTAGAACAAAGAAGGGATAAGAAATAGATATATCCAAATGAAGATAAATTTACATTCACACAAACACAAACTATTGGCATCTTTCAATTAGCAATGTTAATTGATTTCTAAAAATCTTGCCGCTCAATGAAAAGCCATTAAAAGAAAAAAGAAATTCAAGAAATGTTAATGGGGAAAAATAAAGCTGTGTTTTATTTCCATCCAAAATGCCCAATTTTTATGGAAAAAAAAAAAGTTCAGCCTGGGCATGGTGGCTCATGCCTGTAATCCCAGCACTTTGGGAGGCTGAGGGGGACAGATTACCTGAACTCAGGAGTTCAAAGCCAGCCTGGGCAACATGGTGAAATCCAAGAAAAAGAGTGTGTGTGCCCATGAAATTGAGAAGTCTTCTCAACATTTTCTTGCAAACTAAAATGTTTTGGCTCAGGCAAACAGCGTGAGATACAAATTTGTTCCGTGTGATATTCTCTTACTAAAAATTGTAGTGTCAAGTAAATTAGTAATTGTGTCTTTGCCTCAAACCATAATGTTGAAATACCACTTGTTGACGGATATAATTATTTAGTATACATTGCAGTGAAAATTTTGATATGCTAAAAAAAAAGTAACCTAAAAAACAAATCACTTTTCAAGAGTCACTAGGGCAAAAGGTCCTTAACAGTTGTTATGGAAAGTAAGTACCTATATACGTTTGTGTTTCTGTCTGTATAATTCATAACTCCATTAAGTGAAGAACAGATAATAATTTGTAAGATGAAATGTTATACTTGGATTTAGAGAAAAAAATAACATGAGACTATTGGGGGAGTTGAACATTTTCCCACTCTTCTAATACCTTCTTCTAATGCTTTTCATTGTTCAACTTTCAATTTTTGAACCTGTGTTACACCTTACTCAGTGGTAAAAAGTCCTCAAAGGATGGTGGGTAAGCCAGAGAATGGTGCATTCATCATTGAATCTCCATTTAGAGGACAATCCTTAAAGAAATAGTGAGGAAACCATTTTATTCATTCTGTAATTCATGGAACAGTAAATATCTTGAAGTAGACTCCTCTACCTATCAAAAGAAATTTTTCATCATCAAATAAAACTAAATATGTGTACCTAATATTTCACAAATGTTTATCCAGATGCCAATAATATCCTTAATTCTTAGATTAACCAACTAAAAAAATACAACAAACCTAGATTCTCAAGCTATAAGACACTAAAATATAAATTTGCATTATACTAAATATAACGCAGTCATACGCCCCTTAACAATGAGCATGCATTCCCAAAAAAGCATCACTAGGCAATTTGGTCATTGTGCAAACACCATAGAATATCCTTAAGCCCAGACCTAGAGAGTATAGCCTACTACATACGTAGATTATATGGTATAGCTTATTATTCCTAGGCTACAAACATGTGTAGCATTTTAGTATACTGAATACCAGAGGCAACAGTAAACAAATGGTAGATATTGGTGTATCTAAACATAAAAAGGTACAGTAAAAAATACAGCATAAAAGATTTTTTTTAATGGCACTCCTGTACAGGACCCTTACCATGAATGGAGCTTGCAGAATTGGAAGTTGCCTTGATGAGTCCCAGTTAGTGAGTGGTGAGTGAATGTGAAATCCTAGGACGTTACTGCACACTACTCTAAACTTCATAAACTAACCGTACACGTAAGCTATACCAAATTTATTTTTTAAATTGTTCTACCTTCAAAATAAATTAATCTCAGATGACTATAACTTTTTTAATTCATCAAGGTTTTAACTTTTTTTTTTTAACTTTTTGGATCTAGTAATAACACAGCTTAAAACGCAAACACAATGTACAGCTATAAGAACAATTTTCAGGCCGGGCGCGGTGATTCACGCCTGTAATCCCAGCACTTTGGGAGGCCAAGGTGGGTGGATCACGAGGTCAGGAGTTCCAGACCAGCCTGACCAATGTGGTGAAACCTCTTCTCTACTAAAAATACAAAAATTAGCTAGGCGTGGTGGCACATGCCTGTAATCCCAGCTACTCAGGAGACCGAGGCAGGAGAATTGCCTGAAGCTGGGAGATGGAGGTTGCAGTGAGCCAAGATCGTGCCACTGCACTCCAGCCTGGGTGACAAAGTGAGACTTTGTCTCAA